>VOQJ01038405.1:0-14801 GCA_015052665.1 Apistogramma diplotaenia | reverse complement strand
CTTTGTTGTGTCTCCAGCCAAAACACCCGCGCCCCCCCCCCCCCCCCCCCCCCCCCCCCGTCCCTACTGAGGACAGCCGGGGCAGAGCGCGTAGGACCCGTGGTGATGGTCCACTGTGTTTGCAAAGTTCATTCACCACCGGAGAGGCCACAACAGCCGCAGGGGAGTCAGGAAAAACTTGACGAAGACAGCACGTCCTCCCGCGAAGATTATGAGGTGGAGAGCAGTCATAACTCCAGGTACCAGGGGATGTCAGGTTAAAAATAGGGAAAGGTCGGTATTTTCCAGCGATTCCGGATTCGCTTCCAGAATAACCGCAGTCTCACCTGGACTCCAGCTCTACAACCCCGTTTCCTCCGTCTATGACCCCCGAAGCTCCGGCAGCGCTGTCCAACATTAGCTGTTTTGGTTAGCGGGGAAAACGGAGGTAAGTGAGAAGTTGTGCCACCAAGATGCCAAAAATGAGCATCATGGTTCGCCATATAAGTGCGGATGTTCAGCAGAGCCTGTCGATCATGCACCCAACGAGCTGCAAGGCCATCGTAGACCGGAAAGCATATCAACATCAAAATAAAAACAGAAGCGACAGTTGATTGACCAGCAGCGGCGACGGCGAAGCCAAACACAGGCGCCATCTTGTGACGATCACGGTCACTGAAGCCTTTTTAGTCGCTGGAGTATAGTTTACTGCACACCTGTCTGGCCAAACTTGGTCTTTCTCCTTTAAGATTTAAAATGTCCTCATCTTATCATCCGGTCCATTTTAATTTTTTTAAATCCCTTTGACACATGATTGACCTTAGTTTATTAATTGACCTTTGACCACCAAAGTTTTAACAGCACATTCTTGTGCCATTTGTGGCAAACTTGAAGAAATTCCCTGAAGTCCTCCTTGAGATTGCATTCATTAGGTTGTGATAAACAGAAAGCATTAAAATTAAAATCTTTGGCTGCAGCTGTCAGCAGAGTGGAGTTTTGAAAAGGATCACAGATGTACTGCAACGTATCAACCCTAAAATGGCTGTACTTTCACTGTACAAACACTCTGCCCACTGTGTTTGTCATCAACAAGCAGTAGCAGTTTGGTTTGTTGAGTTCAGGTGTGTGAATTAAATCACCTGCTGCCTCTCCACACACAGGCTTTGTGGCCAGCATGTTTGTAGGGGAGAAAGGGTAGACCTGTAACCATCTAATGAGATGGAATGAATCATGATTGTGTTATCTGTTGTTGACTCCAGCTGCTGAGGGTGGACAAGAACAAGCTGGAGCGGCAGATGCAGATGATTCTCCCAGACTTGGCTGGGTGAGTGAACCACGAATAACCTGAAAGCAGAAATTTGAATCCTAAAGTTTTCACATTGAGGATCGAAGCACACCTGAGGCAAAATGTATTCAGAATTCCCATCCTCCTGTGTCTTACAGGGCTAGTCTTTCTTTGTCAGCAGCTTATCGGTTGAACCAGAGCAGCTCGGGATCATTACAAACAGAACTGGCTCTGGCACAGTCACCACTGGAGGTCAGCACTCCCATGCTGTTTAATTTGTTCATCATAATTTTTTATGCCTTGTATTTCTTCACTCCTACCCTCTTTCTGCCTCTGCTAAATTAACATATCTATCTAGTCTTGTTTTACCTTAAAGTCTGATGTTTACTCATTTCTTTGTACAGTGTTTCCAGTCTCCGGTGTTTGGCTTCTGATAGTGAACTTATACCTGCCAAATTTCTTGGAAAACTTTGCTTGTAGCGGGCAAACTGAAAAACTTAAACTAAACATAATAAAACTGAATGCTTCCCTTTGAATGAAAGAACACCAAACCGCAGTTTGATAGGCACAGCTAGTATTGGCTGTGTTGCGTAATGTTGGTTTATAGCACCCCTTGTTGCAGCTGCAGTTATGAGAAATTTCATGCCAGGGGTAATTGCTCTCTGATCATTTTTCTTTTCCAAGGTGTCTCACATACTTGGCACACGGTGCAAAGCCTAACACATGCAGCATACTCAACAAACACCAGTTTCTCTGCAATAATCATTTTAGAGTGTCTGAGTCATTCATATAAATCTATTGCCCCTGTCTACAGGCTCCCCATGGACTTGACCATTTGCCCACTACAAGCTTTGTCTCCCCGCTGGATGAGACTCTGGACAGGGAGGTGCTGCTGATGCTGCAGGGGCCCAGCCCTGAACACATGGCTCTGGAGTTCAAGAATCTCCTAAACAAACTGGTAATCCAGTGTCCAAGCGCAGTATAAGCTCGCACTCCTAGAACGGACTGTAGATTAATCAATTTTGGACCATCACATTATTCTTATGTTATGTAATAAGTGTTGGCATTTCTAACTGCACTTCCCTTCCAACTCAAACACCTGTTGAGGTGAGAGGTGCCAATCTTTTTGAATGTTTCAAGGTTGCTTGGGGTCTTTTATGTGATTATATCTTTAAGTATTTCTTTTTCACAGTATCCTCCTCTTTTGTTTCTTAGAAAAGGAACTTTAGAGAAGAAACAAACTCTGTCTTATCTACAATTAGAGCCTTGTTAGATAACCACACAGAGACGGGAGGCGACAGGGACGCCAGACTTCAGGTGGGATACACTTTGACATTCAGTGTCAATGTTTGGGTATGAGTTAAAGAGGTCTGCAGATGGTTATACTTTAATATGAGTCATAAAATTATATAAAGTTTTCTTCCACTTCCTCAACCGGTTGCACTCTTTTTCTCTATCTTCCACAGTATCTGCTCTTTCTATCCTTCCCACCCACTCTTGTGAGCTCTCACTTATATAACTCTCCAGCAGGGCCCATCCAAGCAGGGCTGTTTTACTGTGAGCACAACCCACTCCCCCTCCTCCTTCACTTTCTGTAGCTCTCTGTTTCTCTCTCTCGCACGCTGTGTTTCTCTTTCCCCCTCCTCCTGCATTGTTGCCATTCTGCATTCATTAGCCACGTTCTGCCATACAGCACTAAACATGCCAAATGAGACAGAAATCATTAGTGGACCTGAGCTGTGCCAGTGAACCTGTATTTTGCTAGTTCTTCAGTGTGCTAGCTGACATGGAAATAGTTTGTGTCAGTTAGGTGTTTACAACTTTTTGGAAACGTAAAAGACACCCAGCTGATTAAGTCTGTGGCCTGTCACCTGAGCGAGAGGCTCACCCCTCAGCATTGTCTTTCCACAGACGGTGCAGGCCGAGCTGGACGTGCGTAGGGCAGACTGGGTACTCAGCCTGGACCAGCTGGCCCAGTACACAGACTCACTGGAAAAGGAGCTGATCAAAATGGCTGGAAACATGAGGAGGTCCCGCACTGAGATCCTCCACCTTTCAGTCAGGTGAGTCGATCTTTCGTGTCTACGCTGCCTGTTCGTTTGTGGTTGTGTGTGTGAAAATATGTGGGCTGTCAGAACGGAGTGATCGGTTAAACACTAATGTGAGCATGTTGGAGAGTGTGGTATGAGAGAGAAGGTGGATGAAAGATTAATACCAGGAAAAGTCGATGTAAGCGAGCAGAATTCCAGTGGATCGTGTGGCAGCTAACCAAAGACGACTAGCTTTTAAGGTAGGGGAACATTTGTTTTGAGGCGGAGTTGTTTTATGTAGCAGTGATCTCATTGGTTGGATTAAACCCTTATAGACAGAGCTAAAAGGAAAAAACCTTTCCTTCTAAGTAGTACTGAAGAAGACGAGAACTACAAGCTGATTAAGTGTAGCAGCGCAATGACTGATTTGAATGGAGTCTAGACATAATGAGTTACTAAGGTTAGCTCATTAGACCAGTTGACCTTTTTAAGTCCATACAAGCCTACAGCCATCTGTGTAGGTTTGTTAGCATGTTTACTGCACTTCAGATATTTATTATTAATGCCTTATGTATATATAGCAAGCCTAGCTTGCTTAATTGATATGTGACCAGCAAAGTTAAGTTCTACCTCTATGTCAAGTGTTTTGTAAAACCTTGATTAATTAATAGCATTATATACAGTACTCTGTCAAACCCCTGCAAGGGTCACTGAGGTGGATGTCCTACTTGTCAGGGCTCTGTCTCACTTGAGCAGTCAGTTGTCATAGTGAATGGAGGAAAGACCCGTTAATCATGCTGACCTCAGTGACCGTAGAGGGCCTGCCTCACTAAGTTTGGGTCTGGGCCATTCCTGGATTTTATTCTGACTGTGTGGATGGATTTGCCTTGCGTTCTATTGTTGATGTGTGTTCATGGAGACGGCCGTCCCCTTTGGATATATAACAGGGTCAGACTGGTGCATTACCAGACCAGAGTGGGAGAGCTAATCAGGCTGTCCAGCTGGGATTTAGGCCTGCCAGGGTGATCCTGTTTGGGAGAAAAGACACTGAAGAGGGGCTCACTGTAGGTTTAGTTCTGGAGTATTTGAGAAAATACAGACTGGACTATAAAGCAGTGCTGAGATCATGGTTCTGCAGTAGGGAATATCAGGATCTGTGTGTGTAGTCTAAGATTAAGGGCTGGATTTACAACACTGAAGTGAAGGAACGGTTACTGAGCCAGTCAGAGAACTGGCGCTGGTCACCCTGGGCAACAGAATGGGACACTGCATGGGCCTGCGGATTGGGTACTGTATGTCCACTGTACTTTCTTATAGAATCTCTGTGCACTGGATAAATCTTTGGACAATTTACATGTAGCCATCACATTTTCTCTTATTTAACTAATAATTGAGCTGTTATTAACATGGTTTTGTGTAACTGCACACAGGGTGCAGGAGCAGGAGAACCAGAAGCGGCAGCAGTGTGAGGAGCTCGAGCAGCTAAAGACTCCTCAGGATAGCAGAGAGGCCTCATGCCAGACACCTGCACTAGAAGAGGAGGTCAGAAAGCAGGGGATGAAGGGAATGAGCCTGATCATATAAAGCTACGTGCAGTCAATGATGTCAGATCCTATGTTTCATCATTCTTAGAAGTAATCTTAAACTCTAGTCACTGTACATTGTTTTTAGCATATTCAATGAGTACATCATCTGGCAGGTCACTTTGTGCTGTTTAACCAGGGTTGGAATACAATCAAATGTAATAATACACCTGTATATTCTTGATGCATATTAATAATCAGTAACCACAAATTTATGAGCATCGCTGGAGAGGAGTGACAGCTCATACGGTATTGAGACAGATGGAGGAGAGATGGTAGAAGAGAGCTGGCTGTGAGCTGGCGACTGAAGTGGACATGTGCACCCCCACACATAAATACACATGCACGAAGAATCAGATGCAAGCGCACACCTACGCACTGCTCATAACACACTGACGCATGCTCGAACATTTCCATTACAACACCATTGTTTTTACTCTAAAAAGAAATGTGTGAGATGCTGAGGATGATGTACATGCATACAGTAACCAGGCTGTGCTCTACGCATAATGCAGTACTGAGTTTCACATGGCCCTGAATTAAACAACGAGCACTGCTGTGGAATTGTTCTGCATCAACAAAAAGTCAGCTTTCATTCCTGAAAGCGAGTGTTTCTTAAATATAGTCATTTTTAAGCTGCATTTTGTTTTTACAGTGATAGCTCTCATACCTTTAGTAAGTGGGTTGCATGTTTGACCAGAAGCAGCAATAACTGTATAGAAGCTTCACAGTAAAAATGCTTCTGCAACCATAACTATGCCACCTTCAATCCTCCAGGTGGTATTTTGTCAGAATGGGCTTTGAATGGTTTCTGCGCATTTCACCTTTTGCATTTTCCATTTTTATTTTTAGGTTGGAGATGACTTGGACTGGGATGAGGAATTTGCCCTTCAAGATTTCCTTAAGAATGAGCTAGCAGAAAGAAACTGCCAAGTACACGAAGGCCAAAGAGACGATAGGCTTGAGGAAACGGCAGATAAAATAACAGACCGAGGTGAAGAGGAGAACGCAGAGGAGAGGTGGACAGTGGTGGATACGGGCGGGGAGGGAGACGTGAGGGACACGTCTACTCCATTGTCTGCCACCACAGTCGGTGAGTGAGGACACTAATTGTGCATAATGTCAACTACTCACACTTTAGAGGCTTCTGTGTAGCTGTTGATTTTGAGTTAGTTTTAAGCTGATGAAACATTCTAAGTCATCTCAGGGAAAGTTAAGAACTTTGAGGAGTTTCCTTGAACCTTTTATATCCAGTATTGAGAAGAATTGGCCCGGAGCTAACTGGAAGCTCTGAAAGCCAAGCCAAACAGAGCTAAATATAGTTTCATATTTTTCTAGCCTTGCTTTGACCCATGTGTTCTCCTGCTTCTTAACTCTGGATCAGACTCGATAGAATCAGCTGGGGGGAAAAAAAAACCTGTGCAAAGAATGTGAACCGATACGTCCATGAAAATGCTTTGCAAAAGCATATTTTAAAAAAACCCTGAGATTTAACTAAATGTTTTTTATTTATTTACAGAACTCCAAACCAATTGAGTTTTTTGAGCTTTCCTAAAAATATATTTTATTAAAAATTTGTTGCTATGTATTTTATTTTGGCTAAACCTCCTTGAGCATACATATGTTTATGTTGCAGTAGATGTTACAGACATACTGCAGTTTTATCTCAGATCTCAGTTTGAGATTAGGCATGCCTTGGTCCTAGCCGGCAGATAGTCTTTAACAAGATTATTAATGAGAGAACATTTACCAACAAATCGATATTTCAGTGACCTTGAATTCACACACACCTCCAGCTGATGGGTCAGTCTATAGGTTTCATTGTGTTAATTCTTACAGTAACATGAACAAGGGCTTACAGACTATGTTGCCTTTGAGTGCTTGAGTTTGAGATAAAGTTGATTGTGCTCCAGTAATCCATGGGAGTCACAGGGCATTCAGTCCACCTTTTAAAGAACCGGTACAGTACGCTACACACTCACGCACTCACTCACTGTAAGGATACACAGTCTGAGGCCATTCCAAGCAGACCCCTGCCTTCTATGGTTGCTGTGGCCCTGGGCTTCTAAGAGTTGAGTTAGGGTGTGTGTGTGTGTGTGCGCGCGTGTGTGTGTGTGTGTGTGTGTGTGTGTGTCAACACAGTATGAAAAATCCTGTCTTCCTCAAGATCCTTCTATGGCCAGGTGTATGTGTATTCTGAAGCCATGAAGTGAGCTCAGTAATCCCCATTCCTCTGTCTGCATGAGCGGCTGGCAGGCAGAGAAACAGAAAACAAGTGTGCAAAAGTGGTCATTAATGCCACCTTAGCCATGGATGGTATTTTAACCCCTTTGCCCCTCCCTCAGCTCAATTCTTTATATAATACACTATCTGACCTTTTATGGTGACTGTGCAGTTGGTTTTTGAATGGCCATTTACCCCAGGATGGATTTGATGAAGCTCTGGGTTGCCAGCGATCAGCCTCTTTGTTTTGTCATTTTTCCAGCCTCCTCTTTCCTCCTTCCATTTCTTCCTGCTTCAATTTTTTTCCTCATCTTCTGTCTCTGTTACAGATGCTGCAGCCTGTAGTGAGTCAAAAGTGAACTGTGAACCTTTGCAGGTACATTACTTTGAAATTAAACAAACCCATTATGGAATGAGGTGCTCACTTTGTTTGGGATATGAACATCATCCTTTTATTTTGCATATTTTTTTAATGCTTTATCAAATATTCATGTATAATTTCACACACTGGTTAAAATGGCCTCTAGTGTAAAATCATTTGTTGGTGGGATGCTGCAGAATGAAACCCTATAAAAGTGTAACCAAATACCAGACTTAACATATGATCTTTTTACAAATATTTTTAATCCAAATGTAGGTGTTTCCCTTAATTTCTAAAAATGATCTAAAAGCATTGCCATGGAATTTGGATTACCTTAACTGACCAGCTGACACTATGTGGCTGTTAACAATTTAGATGATCAAAATTTTCAAATAACAACGAAGCAATGTGACATGTTGAAATACCTGCTGAGATTTTGCTGCTAAGAATAAATTTCAGCCATTCTATAGATGGATTTTCTTTAAAGAGAGTCAAGTACCAAGAGAGACTTTGACTAAATCACTAATCGAAGAATGTGGATTGTGAAATTTACTCCTTTGGCTATCTTCCACTCTAACTCCCCATTCCACTCTCAACTATTGCTGTTGTTGACCTCTTGAGCAATACACTGAATCATCAGCAACTTTGCCAGCAGTAGATGATTTTAAACAGCACAGTTCTGTTTAAGCTGATTTGATGCACATTGTACCATCCTTTTTAAGTTGTGTTTCTGTTTTCATTAACGGCCAAATTAATCACATCTGCCACATGCAGTTGTAATAAAACAATATGATGATTTATAACTTATTGTCAAATTCAAATTGGATAATACAGTATTGGTTGGCTGTGTGTTGTGGTCATAGTACCTCATAGTACCACATCACCGCAATAGAGCATTTCACTCTGACTGCTGGCTTACTTGTGATTCCTAAGATAACTTAAGACTGGAATGAGAGACGGAGCCTTCAGCTTTCAGGCCCTTGTAGACAGACACGCTCTGTTTTTAAGATTAGGCTTAAAACTTTCCTTTTTGATCAGGGTTATAATTGGGGCTTAACAGAAAACAGGATCAAGTGACCCTGAGCCATCCGTTACTAACGCTGCAATAGGCTTAGACTGCTGGAGGGTTCCCATGGTGCACTGAGTGTTTATTCTGCACTCATCTCTTTTCACTCTGTGTCTATAATCCACTCTGCATTTAATCATTAGTTGTTATTAATCTCAGTCTCTTTTCCACTGCATGTCTTTTGTCCTGTCTCTTTCCCCTCACTTGAACCGGTCTCAGCAGATGACTGCCCCTCCCTGAGCCTGGTTCTGCTGGAGGTTTCTTCCTGTTAAAAGGGAGTTTTTCCTTCCCGCTGTCACCGAGTGCTTGCTCATAGGGGGTTGTTTGATTGATGGGTTTTTCTCTGTAAGTGCAACTGCTTGTTGTGATTTGGTGCTATATAAATAAAATCAAAATCAATTTTGGCTTATTACATTTGAAGGTCTTTAGCTGCAATAACAGCTGTGTAACTGTCCTGAAACACCATCAGTTTCCTGTGCCTGTCATGGACTGCTCACTCAAGTTGATCTTTTTTATTCTATTACTTCACTAAATAAGAAGCTATGACTTAAATGTACAATAAGATGTATAATATCAAATAGTGTCTCTGCCATCCTTTCCCTGTCCTCACATAGCATCTGCTCACTTTCCCATGCTTGTTTCCTCTTGTCATTTGCCTTCCAAATTGCTGTTCACATCTTATTCACAGCCTCTATGTACAGGCAGCAGTCTGTATGCTTGTACTGAAGGTACTTCCTTGTATAGGTTGGCACTGATGAAAGCTTATGGTCATACTGATGTGAAAGAGAAAAGAAGTAGCTATAATCTGTGTCTTCTTCCACTTCTCTATCTTGTAAGTTATGAATTCTACTCTCTTGCTCACTGTTTAATTAATTTCATGGCTGTGAGGTTTTTAAAACCAATTTAAACACTCATCAATGCCAGCATTATGAAAGTGATGTTTGCTTTGGATTTCTGTGAAGATGACAGTAATTGGGGACCTTTCCAACAACGCAGCAATGATGGGGCAGAGTCTTTGTGCTGTCTGTCAGCTGTAAGATTTTGTTGACTGCTTATGTAATGTTTTCTTGTTTGACAAAGGTTTTTATTGACTGTGTGTTTGCTGTTTAGTATATTGTGATTTGACCATTTATTTTCCATATTTATCAAAATGTCTGTGTTTTTTCAGGAAGAGGTAGTGGTAACATTTAGCACCCACTCTAAAGCTGTCGGCATTAAACAGCCAGAGGCAGATGCTCTCCCTGATCTGTCCCACTTAGAGAACAATGGTAAGACCCCCTCCCTCCTGTCTCTGTAATGCACTTTCAGTGCTGATCGCTTGCTATCTTTCTGTTTCACTTTCCTCTCCCCCTGCTGTCAGTGAGACTACAGCTCAACTGTATGCTACCAGAGTGAGTCATTTCCTGACTCACTTGGTAGGCTGTTTGTTTGAGGAGAGAAGACTTTACTGTGAGATGGTCAAATGCTACTAAATGTTGCAGTATGCACATCAGTTTAGTTTTTGCAAAAGCTTATACTTGGTAAGTTAAAACCACATTTCTGTTTGTGGTGTCTTAATCCTATTATAAGACAAATAGATTTTATTTGCCAGATAAGTCAGTTGCTAATTTCCTTTTGGTAATGATTATTGTGGTTTACATATGACCTAGACTGAGAAATCTGGAAATTCTTATGTTACAGATCTGTTCAAAGTGTTTATCTGCATATACATGACATAACTATTGTTCGTGTACTGTAATCTGTAAACCAATGATAAATGGGTAACCTGTAATCATGGAATTTTCTATTATGATGTTATATTATTTTTTTCTGATAGTTTATTTATGGAAGATTTATTTTTGCTCTTATGTCAGCAGATGCAGACATTTGCAAGAATGGACAATCTGACTCCTGTGGTCCACCCCAAACTCTGAGAAACCCACATGATCAGACTGTCGCACCTGTTAATGCCCCTCCCACAGCAGCTGATATAGTTTCTCTCAACATCACCTCAGCTAGATCAGAGGAGACCATTACTCAGACTGAGAGGTGACTGATAAAATTGACAGTGTTTAAAGAAACAAACCTCTTGCATGGCTGCCATTGTCTTTTTTGCCATGGCCACTAGGGGGACGCCAAATTTTTGAATTTTTTGCAGTAAAGGCAGTTCTCATAGCTTACATTAAATTGTGAACCTATTTTGTTGTAGTCATTTCACAGCAGTTGATAAAGATGCTCTCTATATCTGTTGAGTGTGCTCATCTGTGTGCACAGGGCTGCAGCACAAAACAAGTGGTCTTTCTCAGTATGCCCTGTCATACATTTTGTTTCCCAGAGGATTGTAACATAACATCTGTGATGAAAAGAAAGAACTGCTATCACTGGTGAGCAGTGGCAGTACAGAATATTATGTTATCATTCAGTTGCTTCACATATTTTAATAGCGGTATAAGTCGCCTCTTTTGAATTGGAACTTCATAGAAATTATCGACACAGACAGTAGGCACAACTGAGGTCATTCTTTCACTAAGTTTTCCTGAGACTTGGGCAACATTTGATAGTCAAATGGGTGTTTTCATTGATGTGGGAGGAGTGCAAAGGGAGATTAGTATGACTGTGGCCATGCTTTGCATAGGCACAGTCCACCTCCACAGAGATGAAGCCTGTTCCTCATCTCTCTTGCTGTATTTCACTTGAATAGTTTTCTTATTAGGTAGCTAGAAAGTTTATTCTGTGTATCAATCAAGAATCCAAAGATGTACCTAAGTACCTAAGAACTGATCTGACCTTTCAGCACCCACCCAACCAGTGTGGAACACAGAGAAGAGAAGGAAGGCAAGGTAGACTCTGCAGGAGACATGAGCTATATTAAGGTTAGTGGCAGAAGAGAAGTGCTTCAGTGTATAAGTGAATACAATTTCCTCTCTTCTTTTCAGCACCCACTCATGAATACTTCCCCTTCCTCTTTTTGAGCCACTATCTTTCTGTTTTTAACTTCATGTGTGTGCAAGTGAACAAAGGTGTGTTTAGAAGGGAGGTGGAGTTCAAAGGGCCAGGCAGGGGCTGGGTTTATTGTCCTTGCCTGGAGAGGAGAGGAGCTTATAAAATTAAGGGACAGGTCTGAATTCAGTCCCATAAGGAGCAATGGGATGGGATATAGGCTTCCCTGAACTCAGAGGCAAGTGTATTATTCTTCATACTGCTCATATAAAGTCTGTGTTATTTTAATACTGATTAGTTTGGCATAGTTCATGAAAAACACTGAAAAATATTATCCGTTAAGAGAAAGCTGACATTTGTCAAGGTAAGGGGAGAAGAATTTATAGGTTTTGTTTTGATTAAGCTTAATTGTATTAAAAAATGATTAACCTAAATATTTCTTTCTTCGACTTTTTTCCACTGCTACTTTATTACACTTGTTTTCTGTGTGTGTTTTTCAAGCTGTGATGTTGTTTCACCACAACTCCTTTATGTCCTGCTCTCTGCGAGATCTGTCAGTTTGTTTTATTTAGTCTCCTGCTTGCTGGTGGCTTTATGGACAGCCCCCATATCGAGAGGGAGGCTGACAAGCGTCAGTTAAGCATTTCTTTAAAGCCAAGTCAGTGTTTGTGATCATTAAGAAGTGAAGCCTTTGTTGTTCTGAAAAAACTATGCTTTCCATTTGAACCCAATTATTCAAATGTATTCAAAGTTTACAAGTTTTACTTGTAAATGAAAAGGTTTTCATAGGATTTTTATTATTTTGTGTTTGTACAAATACAAACATGTACTATTTATTTGGTTTCAACAGTGTGTGATACAACATGTAAAAATCTGGCTCAAGTCCAACATTTTCTTTTGTGTGTGTTTTATCTTCTAAAATTTCAAAATTTCATGATTATCGTATAAAAATGATTTTGCTTATCTGTCATTTTTAACTTGAAGATGTCAAACTGTGTCGCTTTGATTTATTGCAGTTTAGTAATAATGCAAGAGATACTCATTCATGGTGTTTGAAAATTATGAAACTTATTTAAAAACTATACTGGCTTTATAAGAAACTGTCAGTCTA
Organism: Apistogramma diplotaenia; assembly: GCA_015052665.1. Taxonomy (NCBI): domain Eukaryota; kingdom Metazoa; phylum Chordata; class Actinopteri; order Cichliformes; family Cichlidae; genus Apistogramma; species Apistogramma diplotaenia. Next base: position 2,244 of record VOQJ01038405.1, on the reverse strand, counting down.
TAAGAATCCAGACAACATTATTGCCACGGGCCAAGGAAGCATCACTGACCAAATTTTGCTGGCTGAGTGGACAAGTCGCACCCAAAGGCATGTTGCTGCAGTGAATGGGGGTTCCTCACTCACAACCAGGATGTTTGATGGATGAAGACTATTATTTAAGACTATGCATCAGAAACTGTTCAATGAACTACATTTTTCAGACATAGTTTTGCAAGAGATCTGTAGGCAGTGCAGTTAAGATGACAGACATTGTAAATATTGGAAAGTTCAGTTCTTGATTACATAATTGCATATTGGAAGTCTGGTTGAATGTGTTAACACTCTGTGGCGGTGTAGTGGTTTTCAGTGTTGCCTCCCAACAAGAGGGCATTAGGTTAATAGGTGATTTTCAAGTCGGCCATTGGTCTGAATTTGAGGATAAATGGTTCTGTCTCTGTGTTGGACCTGCAATAGACTGGCAGCCTGTCCAGGGTGTGTCCTGCTTCTCACTCAGTAACATCTGGGACAGACTCCACTGCAGCCCTGAACTGGATATGAGGTTAAGAATATATGGAAGGCTGGAACAATGTATGGTATAAAATACAATATTTGGTGATGATGGTTTAAAGGTAACTTAACAGGAGCCTGTTTTCACTTTTGGTTTGGATGTAAAATGGGACTGAAGCTGTATACTCCTAGTGCCAATCACAAGCCCAGGTAAATGGGGAGGGTTGCATCAGGACAGCCATTTGGCTTAAAATATTTGTCACATCAAATGTGGATCATCAAGATTGTGATTGGAAACTGCTCCAGCTGGCTAAAGACAAAAGAGTGGGGTAAGGCATGTTTGGACGAAATGAGAGCGAAGGAAAGGCAGAAGGGTAGAGGTCAGAGTTGGGACTTTTAAATTTAGGGCGGTGTGACAGAGGAGGATGCTATGCTGGGCATAGATGGAGGAAGATGATTCGCTGTGGTGACCCCTAAGGGGAGCAGCTAATAGCAGCAGCAGCTGTATCAAAAGTGAAATTGTATTCACTCATTACACAATATCCCACTGCTTTGGACTGAGCTCTCATCTTGCTACATTTTATGAGTGTATTCACACAACTGTGTGCACACATTCCACCTACACTACTTAGCACTCTGCCAGTGCACCCTGTGCACCCTGCTCAGCAACACACTCATAAAAGATCAGAGCTCTCCATGTAGCTCCACATTATATAAGGAATAGCCCGGTGTTTCTGTTCCACACTCCAAACGGCTTAGATAGCATTTCACTGCCATGGGACAGGTACGCTACATGTATGCAAATATGTGTGCATGCAGCTTATGGTCATTTTTTTTAATGTGGGACAGAAAATGTGCTTCAAGGTCACTAGTGTTTTTCTCACCCTCATCTTCGTTGCTTTTGTGTCTGTCTATCTCAGAGCCTAAGCCAGGACCAGCCAGCCAACAGATCCACAGCTGAGGACAGGTGAGTGCTTCAGTATCAGCTTAGAGAAAAGTGCATCAGTTCATAAACTACCAAAAAAACAATGTATTTTTTTGTGAAGATACAAAACTGTAGGTTGCTAAGTGTTGTGTAAGTATAAGTCTGTATTTTCCAGCACAAACCTGCTCCCTGTGCTGGTGGAAGAAGAGGAGTGTGTGCAGGACAGTGTCCCTGAGGTTCCAAAAGCAGAGGCTAGCATGGCAGGTAGGAAGAACAGCTTCCAAATCAGTGTGCTTGAAAAAAGCAACCAGAAATTTCCACACTGTTTGTTCCTGCTTCTGTGTAACTTCATCCGCCCACACACCAACTCTTGGTTCCAGGGACAGGCCGGCTCATCAGCGGCAGGCCAACCACCTTCTTTGAGAGCAGCTCTCCTCAGTCAGAATCATCTGTCACACATATCAGCCAATCAGGGAGCGCCATTGCTGGTACAACCTCTGACCCCAGCCACTCAGAGGTTAGTGAGGACACAAAGGTCATTTAAAGTAATTTGCAAGTTATTGTGCATCATTATTTAAAAAAAAATATATATATATCATCGCGATGCCACACGTGACGATTCAATTACGATTCTTAAATGTTCAAAATCGATTATTTTTCATAATAGCTAAACGACAGGAACACAACCGCAGCGCGCAGCAGGAAAATAAATGTCGGACACTTTACAGGACGGACCAGGGGAAGTCAACAAAGGTCTGCTGAAAAGCGAAGAAGAAGAAGGAAAAAAAACAAGAAATGCTAAATGGCGGCAGCTAACTTTTTCATTACAGGGT
>VOQJ01038403.1:0-14849 GCA_015052665.1 Apistogramma diplotaenia | reverse complement strand
TTTGTTGATCATTTAGAAATGTTGCATTTAAAATTACCTGCAACACGCCTTTATTTTCGCACCGCGAGCACATCTATAATGGACTCGGTGCGGCCCCGTTAGCCCTGATTATAGCGCTATAAATGATACATAAATTATATGGTTTTGTGTCTTTAATCTCTTTATATGAGATAAGTGATGGAGGACATGCCAGTATGATTGACTCTTGTGTGTTATTGTTCCTCCATTTAGGCTGAAACCGTTTGATGTTTGACGGCGCAGTGACCAGAAATGCAGAAAAGCTAAAGTAACGAGTCTGTTTGAAAAAGTAAGAAGTAGAAAATACAGATATTTGTGTAAAAATGTAGGGAGTACAAGTAAAAAGTAGTCAAAAAATAAGTACAGATACCTGAAAAATCTACTTAAGTACAGTAACGAGGTATTTGTACTTTGTCACTTCCCACCTCTGCAAATGCATACACAATGACACACAACTCAGCCAAAAGTGATAATGATACAATGTAAGAATATCTAACTGCAACTAGCTGCAGTTACTGCAGACAGCCTTCCTGATCTGCAGTGTGTTAAGTGAGACTTGGAACACAAAGACCTTTCTGCTAGAGAAAAATAGGGCACCCTTGAGACAGGGGTCCTTGATACATAGTGATGCACTGATCGGCTCTGGGTCCCGAAGGCTCACTTTTTAGTCATTATTCTTGCAGTAGTCATGGCTCCATGCCAGAAATTACATAGAAATGTCAGAAGAGACCTATTAGCCTATGATAATGTCTGCCACTATACACTATGTCACTTCATACCCATATTCCTGCACTGGGTGATAATGAGACAACTCGGGAGAGAAGCACTTCTTGATCTTCAGGTGAGAAAACCACACAGCTGCAACTCTTGCACAGATGTTAAGCCACCGCACAGAAACTGTATATCAAACAAAGTCACTTTAAAAGTTTTAACAGCTACATGATTGTTAAAATTAGCTGCTATATTTCCACATGGCACTTGAATTTGCAGACACCTGTACCTTGTTTAACAGTGATTTATTTCAGGCTTGGAATGGCCTGTGATATGATAGAACATGCTGTAGATGCTGGCGATATCTTCCAGCAGCCAAAATGAAGATTTAACCAAAGGTGTAATTTCTCACTGTCTCTCTGTTTAAGGCTTTCATTTTCGAGGCGAGGCAGCGGACAGGGGAAAAAAACTGCGGAGAGTTCACAGACATGGCCCTCATAATTGTTGGCAAGAGTGGCAGAGTGATTTCTGTTGCCACTAAACCCTCCTGTGAGATTCACAGCTTGAGCCTTGGGACCACCGCCAAACTAGTTTAAGGTCACCTTGCTGAACAAGCTGGCAGGAAGCAGAAAGCTCCCGTACAGCTGCTCATCTAACATGCTTCTCTCACCGACATTCGGCTTGAAAGGAGGGGGTCGCTGGCAATCATCTGTCTCGCGATGCGACCTGCTCGTCAGCTGCATCAACCGCACTCCCACACCTTCGCTAAAACATTTTTATTTTTCCACCTTTCCAGAGTATCGTTCTGGCATAGTCATTCTGCCCCTTCTCTGAACCTTGCAAACCATTTCCCATCGCTGTTATGTCAAGCCCGTGCTCCACCTAACAAGGTCCTGCTGACCTCAAGCTTGTGTGCTCTTCAGTTCTGGCCTTGGAAGCCACAGGGTTTGCAAGTTTAATTAACCCCAAACCTGGATCAAGCCAGTTTTGACAGCTTTCTAGCATCTGGACTGCCTGCAAGTGCTGGAGCAATAACATCTATCGACACACACGGCTGTCTGTCTTCACTGCATAAAGAGGACAAATTAAGGGTAATAGTTCATCACTAGATGTCCCTCTTTGATGGAGAAAATGCAAAGATATAATTCAGCAGCCTGTGAAAAGTTCTTTACATTAAACTTGATCAGGGTCAAGAATGCCGGATTGTACTTTCCCACAATGCAGCCAGTAGTTTTTCTTTTGTTACCCCTTTCACCATCTGAAAACCAACTGGCTGCAAGGCTGCTGTCAATGGTTGGCCACTGACAGCTGTTAAGCAGTGCTCCTCTGCAGCCAGGTGCTAGCATCCACATCCCAGTGCGTGTGCGAGCGTGGAAGACACTGTTGATAGCGCTGCTAATGTTAGCCAAAGTCGACAAACTTTTCGGAGATTTTTTTTTTTTGTCTTTGCAAAGTTACAAAGCACATTTTAGAATAGAATAGCCTTTATTGTCATTATACAGCTGTACAATGAAATTGGAGTCACATTTCAGTGACATTTAAAACCTGATTTGATTAACGAGGAACATGATTAACATTTTCATATAGCTACCAAAATACAGGCAAAATATTTTTTTAGCCAATATTTAATTTCGCACATTTAAAGTGTGCTCAGTTTTAATCGTTTTCTGAAAGTTTTCTGTCTTTGAGACTATTTTTGTCTCTTCTGTAAATAATTAGCAATTAGAATTAGTTGCCAGGCACTTCACTAAAGATGACTAAAAAATATCAACCTAAACACATGAACATATTCATATACCCACTCTCCTTACGCCTAGTGAACACCCCAGGCTTTCAAACTCTACTCCCCCAGCTTCTAACAGAAGACTCTGGTTATAAAGTCTTGGTCTCTGAGATAACCCCAATGACACCATTGTTTTATTCCTTTTTAAACTTTGAAAAGAATGATTTCACAGGCCGACTGGCACTCAGCATGATAAGTGACCTGACCTTTACTCACCTTTATTGGTGCAGCGCCTTTTAATAGGATAAATTGTCATTTGATGATACATTTCTAAGAGCTGCTGTGTGGACTGATTGGAAAGATGCCTATTTTTTAAAACCTTTTACTACCTCCAAAGTTTTAAAACTAGCACAGCATTTAATTTGAGTGAATACATTTCAAAACATCATCAAATAGACTCCGAGACTCTCTTGGGCAAACCAGCTGCACCGTCAGAGTTCAGCAGTTAAATGAACACATAAATGAATGCCATTTTTTTTTCTTTCACAGCATGTTTCAAAATGGTCCGTCATTTGCATGCATGAGGGTTAAAAGAAAAAAAACACATTGAAGGAAAATATTACCCCGATCTTTCTTCACAGATATGGGTCAGCTATATTTCGAACATCAATGAGATTTTCTTATTTCAGGACATGTGCAAGGGCAAACCTATGGGGGGGGAGGAAGTTGAACCGCACATATTCCTTGCACTGACTGTCTGCGGCCCGATATTGCATTCAACTCACATCTGAGAATGGGAGGGTAGCTAATCACTGACAGACATACCCAATACAAAGCTGACTTGGGAAGGAAAATCTAATTAACATAATAAAAAATGAAATAGAGCGAGAAGGAAAAAAAAAAAGCGGTTTTCACCTGCTGGTTGTAGACGAAGGGCGATCAGCGTCGAGACAGCGAAGAGGAAAAAAATTATCCTTGTAGTTAAACCGAGAAAGGTCAGAGGTCATGCAGGTGAAATGATGAAGTAGATCTTTTAATTTCACTAATGAATGTTGACTAATGTCTATAAATATTTGATAGCAGCGGCACGTGACATTGGCAGGTCAGGATTCATAGTGTGTTTTGCATTTAATTAGATTAGATTATTATTAATAATGAACAAATGAAAACGGAAGACGAGTTTGTTGCTTTTCATATCAGCCCTCGCTGCTCACCCTGGACTTCGAGGACTTCCACCACAGCTTAAGATGACCTGTATAAAAATGTTTAGCTTTGCACTCAGATGACAGGCTGAATCTAATTTGTGAGCGCTTTTGCAAAAAAAGTGAAACGGGAAGGAAAAAAAAAAACTCAACAGCTATGTCAGCACTGCTCAGTGAATACCTGGGCAGTGTGGCAGCACCTTGGAGTTTTTGTCACCGCTGTCACGCATCACTGTCTCATGAAATTGGAAACACAGAGAAATACAAATCTTGACATTGCTGGATATCTGTATGACATTGGGCACGTTAAACTAACTGCCGCAGTGTGCCTATGCAAGCACTTACTGGTGTGCATACCAAACAATGGCTTTTTTGTGGAAGTACTGCACACATTACAAGTGAGACAAAGAAGCAGCTGCCAATGTAAGTTTTTCTTACAATATTATCTAATAATCCAAATCTGGATCTAGTCCTTCTCATCTGTGACTGTTGAGTGCTAGGCCTATGCATTAATTATATCCTCTTTGCCAGGTCACTGCTAGGGCCAGAGGACATTGGGAATTATTCATAGTGTCAACGGAGCTCTTGGACCCCAGTGGGTAAGGAGGCCTGTTGATGAGGGCACAGGGCACACAATTTTCTTCCCAAAACACTCCCTCCCTTTGCCCTCCTTCTCCTCCTACTCACTCTCCTACTTCTTTCACTCCTGGATGTCAAGGAGTGTGAGGAAGAATGAGCGTGCCTTCTCTCTCAGTGGGAAGCCCTCTTAAGACAGCAGCATTTCATGATTGTTATTCCCTCCCTCCATCTCCCCAAGGCCTCTTTTGTGGCTAACTTCCTTCCCATCTTTTCTCAAGTCAAGTCACCTTATTCCCCAGTTCTAATGGCAACAAAGACGACTCGTTCTGGAGAGGACTGAAGCAAATATGGAGGAGGAAAGGCAAAGAAAGAGCACGAGAAGGTGTGGAGAAGCTGATACACACCGGCTTGCTCAGGCAGCTCTGTCTTAATGAGATCCGTAAGTGAGTTAGCGCTGAAGTTAATTTGCCCCTAACTGCGCCCACACAATACACGTCTCTGAATTTAAATTCAAATTAAGAAAATGAGGGAGGAAATTGCAGGTTTGACCAATTTGAGGACTTCTTATAAAGAAGAAAATGGATTTGCAACACCGCCTTGGTTTGATTTAAGCTGAACATTTAGTTAATCTCTAACTGTATCTAATCCTGTGTGTGTGTGTGTGTGTGTGTGCTCGGCTGAACAAAAGACCTGAATCAAACGCAGGGAGGCCAGCAGCTCGGTGCAATCAGGGAATTCAGCTAATGACAAAAGTGCCAGGTGTATCGCCAGGTGTGGTTGATTAGAGGGAATGAAACTCACAGTGAAGGTGACAACTGGTACTGTGTTCCAGCTGAGAGCAGAGGAGAATTTTTGAGTCAGTGTGCTGTAGAGGACACAAATCTGAATCATCTGACAGCCAACAATGACAACAAAAACACAACTTTCTTCTTGAAGGATTCGTGTCACACTTTGGTTTGATGACTTGAATCAATGATTATCCAGTTTGACTACAATGCACACCAAAATAACAAAAATCACTCTGGTTATGAAAAGCTTAACTTCAGCAAGTCCTCAGCTGTCCCAACAGTGCTGTTGTATCTAAACTGTGTTGCTTCATACACGTTTAAATGTGCTTGAATTTGGTGAACTTCTTTTTAAATATTTTTTATAAATAATTGTGATAGAAAGTTCTATTTGGATACATTCTGTGCATTTATTGTCCTGACAAAGTCAGCAAGCTTTACTGATAATTGACAGAGAGAAAGTTCATTATTTGAAGCTATTATTTTTGTGCTCAATTAAGCAATGTACAAATGTGGGAAATAATGTCAAGGGAGCAATGCAGTAAAAAAGAAAATAGGAAAAAGCAGTCCTGCTTAGTGTAACACACTGTGGCAGTGTTCTGGCAGGGCAAGCAAGGCAAGGGGTGCTTGCCCAATGAAAGCATTCTCCCTCCTTTCATTTCAAAAAGTTTCTGGTTTGCATCCATCATTTAAATTACTCAATTATTTTTGTGTATATATATATATGCTGTTGTTTAAGTGTTTCCTCTCAGTAGATGTGCTATGAACGGATTTTATAATACCGGCTTATGGGGAAAGATTTGAGAAGTGTTTTACCAACTAACCGTCCAAAAGTCATAACACCACAAGCTTTAAACCAAATATTTCATTAAGATAAGTGGATTAATTTTACTGTGGCACTTCCATGGTGTGTCCTGGCCTTGTGATTACAGCTGACCTGACATTCAAAACAGCCTTACATTAAGTGAAGTGTGCATAATGACTGATTTAAGACTCAAAAACTTTAAGTAAAGGACATGAATTTAACTTGGGGCCCGGTCTCTAGACTTTAGTTCCAGAAACATGGCCTTTGCCTTGCAAAACAGTGACCTTGTCTCATCCCTAATGTAACAATTCCCCAGCTATGGAGTAGACGAAGCACTCTAAGGGTAGAGGTGAAAATTCAAATTGCACTTTCAGTCCTCATGGCGCTCTTAATATTTGATCATAGTTGATGGTGAAATCGCTAAAAACTGTTGATGAGGACATTCTGTAACCCTAATGCTGCACTGCATTAATACTAATATCTGTGAAGCCTGCTGATCTGTAGTATCTAGTATTCAGGAACATCAGGAAATAATCTGGAAGGTCTGCTGTATTTTTGAAGGCAACGATTTTTTCCTTGCTTTTTTACCACTACGTTTGCCACATAATAGCATAATTTCAGTTCAGAAATATCTATATACAGTACTTTCAGAACTAATTTCTTTATATTTTGCTGGGACAATGGGAACTGGGTGCAGAGATTTATTGAAACATGCAAGCAGACATGGAAGTAGTGTACAGAAGGCAAAAACAGGGTCAATTCTAATGAGCTTGAAAGTCAATATTTGCTCATTAACACAGTCTGAGCTCTCTTAAGCAGCTTTCTTGTCATTTCTTTAAGCAATATTCAATAGTTCTGCAGGCTTCTTGAAGGACATTCAAAGCTCTTCTTTGGATGTCGGCTGCTTTTTATTCCCGTTTTCTACAAACATGTTACCACACTGCTTCAGCAATGTTTGAGTACTAGGCTCTGCAAAGCCCAATCCTTGATTAATAGTCTTCCACTGTACATGGTGTATGTATTGATGATGGTATTGCGTGACGGATTTAATTTTGATGGAATTATCAATGCAGAAATGTACCATCAATTTTGGCAAGATCTCCAACACCACTGGCTGAACTGGAGCTCCTAATCACGACAGAACCCCCACTGTGTTTTACAGATGGCTTCAGACACTCACTATTGTAGCAAATTTGAACAAAATTTTAAAATTTGCATTCATCACGTTCATTCCAGTTCTGGTGTAATGTGTCATACCTCAGCCTTTCCTCCCTGTTTCCCTTCCTTAAGAAAGGTTTCTTGATAGCCTCCCTTCCACTGAGACCATTTCTGATGAGGCTTCAGTGAGCAGTAGATCCTCTGTCACATCTTTGCTGGATTTTTCCCATTTTTCTTATGGACATGAATTTTAGATAGTGTTCATATGCTGTTGATAGTATTTTTAGGCCTGAAAACTGTTCTTTGTCCTTTTTAGGACACACTGCACAACATGCAGTCTGGGAATCACTTTATTGGTGACAAAATATTATTTTCTGCCCATCAAACTGTGCTATCGTTGGCGTTCTTCTTAGATTCAACTAAAGAAATGGGAACAGTGCGTTTTTGCAACAGGCTGCAGTAACAAAGTGCCTAAAAATACAATTTAAAAATGGGTCTTTGCTAACTGTCCTGAGTTTTCTGACTTTTTAATGCTTGAATGACTCATAGGCCAGTGTTAAGTGGTTTAACAAAAAAACATTCCTCTAAAAATGGCCAAGTAAAGTCAGTCAGTGGACACGGAAAAAAATCCAAAGAAGTTATTTAGAAAACCTGGAGAACTATTGCTCAAGACTACAAGGTTTGGACCTTGGAAGCAAAATACAAAGAAATGAGTGGTAACCTACAGTAGTGAACTCAGACGGTTGCCAATAAAACATTTTTTTACTATTTAAGGTTCTTTTTTTACACTGAGCAGAATAAATAGTGGGTTATCATTGATGGGAAGACAGAACCAATGAATACAGTACCCACCTTCCTTCACACCCAGTGTGTCATTTTACTGGAAAATCCATGTGACAAAAAATGTCTGTGGGCCTATTACTGTTCCCGGCACAATGAGCGGGAAGGACCCGAGTTGTTTGCATTTCTTAAACCAATTGTGATAATCATTAGTGGGATTTAAGGTACAGCAATTAAACAGAATGTGAGGGGATAACTTTGGCTTTCAGAGTGGAACAGCATTTAAAAAGGTAATGGTTACTATCACCATTACTGAAAATAGTGTACTTCACAAACAAAGCCACATTTGTGTACATTTCCAAAACTAGCTCCCATAAATTAGCTAAAGTCATTACCAGACAATTAAGGCAAAATTGTGTTCTTGTGCGTTTCTCTCAGAGAACATTGTGAACTTTGCACTACACCAAGTTAAAGTGGGAATGCGTCATTTGCTAACATTAGTTACATTCAGCCGAGTCTCCCGCACCTTTCAGACCACTTTTCAGCACCTGAAGCAGGAAAATTTTTCTCTACAAAGCAAAGTCACACAGAGTTCAACCATGGTGATAATAACATAACCATAGGAAAGCAGCACATTACCACAAATGTTGCACGAGTAAAAGTACACAATTATTTCCACTCTGGCTCGCAAGTATATTAAGTAATTTAATGTACCTACCTCGGGTATAATGCAATTCACACTAATACAAGATTCAAGATTATTTTAGTGCACATTATATTCAGAGGTGCTCCCTTAATGCTACTCAAAAAGTGCAACAGAAAATTACATTTTTAAATAAAGCTATTTTCATATTTGAATGAAGGGATTTTTGGTTTACTTTGCTGCAGAATGCAAAGCAGTTTTTTAAGCTAATCCTTTTCTTTGCATTTGGACGACTGACAGACTCCACAGTCAATAACTCACTCAGTTACTTTAAACACTTCCATTCCATCCATCATGTTGTCAGTTTCACCTGATAATGAATCAAATGAAACACAAACCTCTTATTCCAGCAGAAACACTTAAGAGCTGCACACAAACTTTTGGTTGTTATTTGGCAGTTTGCTGGTCTGATGATGCTGAGAGTGGAGGTATACATGGGTGTCTGCCTCAGGCGGCGCGCAGTCGAATACAAGTGGAAATGCACATTTCTCCTGCAGTAACCCCGAGGGCACAAATTTGGTCAACACCACATAATAGAAGGAGGATGCCTTTTTCTGACCAGCTTTTCTTCAAATCTAGGAACAGCTCTGTCAAAACTTCAAACATATTTTTTTTCTGACAGCTGTCAAGGGTGATGCAAGGACAGCGAAAGCTGAAAGGAGTCTATGCAAAATGTGGAAGAAAAACAAGACCCATAAATGTCAGATTCCTAGAGATAGTTGATACATCCTGGCGCTGCAATCTGTTTGCTGTTGCTGCTCTGTCATCCAACAGAAATACTGTAGGTCGGCTCGAATAAAAGGAACGTCAGAGATTGGGAACAGAGACAAAAGGACGTGGATCACTCCTGTGTGTGTGTTTGCCAGAAAGAAAAGAAAAAGGAAAGCGGTAAAATACTAATGCAGAGATGAGGGAACATTCATAGCTTGAAAGAAGCATATTTCGATGAACGCCACAACAATCCCTTTTTATAACGACGCCACAAAACATCCCAGCTTGACCTTCCTTAACCTGCGAGGACTTTTTCAAGGTCATCAATGAGGTCATAATATAATAGCGCCTTTATTAGCTCCTGAAGTGATGCACCTTCCCATCAGGATGTGAAATATTAAGCAGCAGTGTAATTGGACAGGGGTTTTAAACCGCTTCAAGCAGATGCTCTGTGCTTTTAAGTGCTGAATAATACATTTTGGTTCAATGTCTCTGTCTCCATTAATGTCCCAGTTAAACACTGCTCGAATATCACTTCTGCATTATTATTTTTTTTCCCCTTCATAAACAACACTCACATGGATCTGCACATTCATGCGTGCGTTCATCTGTGCTCATGTCTATCAGTTTGTGATAATGCTTATCGTTGCAGAGCCGGGCATGTGCATACACCCTGACGGTCAAAATCGCCTGCTGCCTACAGGAACATTAAACTTAATTTTAAGAGTAAATGGATCTCATCAGTCAGTGAACCTAAAGCATTATACTTCAACACGCATGAGTGCACGGCCATTTATTTAGGCACAGTGATACTTTGTCACAAGCACCGACTGCCTGCGATTACACGGCTCACCACCGAAATTTATATATTTTCATAGTTTAGTTTGTTGTAATCGCACATAAAGCTAAACTTGGTCGAGCGATGCCTGATACAGTATATGTTCTTGCAGGGAAAAAGTTTGTGAACTTTTTTAGGCTACATATTTCTTATTATGTAAGTGTTTATTATTTTGAGCTGTGATTTTTTTTGACCCCCTGTTACAAAACTAAAAATGTTGTTTAAAACTAAAAGTGATATTATTTATTTATTATTTATTAAACTAAAATTCACATTTTCATAATTTGAACTGACACACTGGACTCCTCTGAGAAGTGTAACATTCAACCACTAAAACTAATTTTCCTGTTCGGGAATGCAAGCAAGTAACTAATTTGGCATCTTCATCCAAAAAGTGAGGACGTGCGCAACAATTTTTTCATCTTTTTTTGTAAAACAGTAGATTTTGAAAATTCATGAAAAACAGCTACAGTGTAGCATTAAAAGTAACAGCCTTAATATAATTTTGATTAAAGCGCTTGTGCACACTGGCAGATTAACCATTACAGAAACATTTTAAAAATGCTCTTTGTCATTACCAATAATTACCAGTACTGGCAGCAAATCTTACTTTTTGAGTTTCTAAATGGAACCAAATATTACTAATGCAATTCATTTATTGAGAAAAAAATTGCCCAATATTGCATATCAATGAATAGCAAAAGTACAGTATGTAAGCCTGTGGGATTAGTGGTAAAACCTGTTTTCAATAACTGGAATGACAGTTGACTTGGCGCCACGTGCTTATTTATAAAAGCAAGAAGCTTTGATTTCTCATTTTCAGAGCATGTTTGTGGAAGAGTGTCAGCAACAAAAAAGGGGGATTTCATGTACTTCAGAAAAAAGGCTACTGATGCTCAACAGGCTAGAAAAAGGTCAAAAATCTGAACCCCATCAATCCACAGTCACACAGACTGTGCTCAAAATCAGGAAAGTCGAGACCAGACCGGGCCACAACAGGACTTCTACAGACTGCTCTCCCATTGGCTGATATTAATGATCATGAGTTCAGTCTAGAGAACACTAAACAGCACTACTGTGCATGGTCTGCAAGGAGAAAGCTACTTCATCCCCCAAATGATATCACTGCCAGTCTGCAATTTGTGCATAGACAAGCCAGAAGGCTTGTGATGAATGAGACCATAGAAATAGAAATGTGTGGTTTAAATGAGAAGCGCGCTGTTTGGAGAAAGGAAAACACCACATCAGCATGAGAACTTTGTCCCATTGGTGAAAAATAAGTGGGATTATCATGGTTTGGGCCTGTTTTGCTGCACCTAGATAGGCTCACCATTATTTATGAAACCATTAATCCTGAATTTTAATAGCAAATTTTAAAAGAAAATGTCATGACATCTGTCCATGAAGTGAATCTTGTGTGAAAGTCCGTGATGCAGTAAGATGACTTTAATCAGAGAGGTTCTTTTACCAAAGCCCGTGTGTGTTTGGCTCTGACCTCTAACTAGACCATCAGAAATTGAGCAGCAGATGTGGTAAATATGTACATCTTATACCCTGAAAGGGTCTTACCTACAGTATATCAGATATTATGTCACCACGTTGCCTTGCAGCCACCCAGCACTGAGCTAAAATGACATTTGTACATCTACAGCACCTCGCAAGAGTACCGTATCATTTTTTTTTCATGCCAGTAACATTTCATTTTTATTAGCAAACGCCAAATTACTCATGATATATTTTGATGCCATCACGCTTAAAGAGACAGATACAAAATATCTGATTATTTTCCTTTACTTTGATTTTACAGGGTTTGTATAAGATGCAATATGAAATCAGAAAACTGTCTTTTCCTCACATAAATGGATAATATACATGTACTTTATCATATTACTTTATCAGTTGTCATTTAACATTAATCCTCATCTTACAAGCTGAGTGTTTTGTTCTCACTGGTCACACTGTGCGAAACCTTTCAGCTTTACCCTCTAAAAACCTTTTGTGAGAACCATTTATCATCTAAGTGGATTGACAGGGGAGGGAACACATCTCTCGAGCCCCACTGATGTAGCTGCCTCACTGTTATTCAATTACAGCGCAGCTTGCTTCCTGGAGACTGCAAAGGCCAACAAGTCCCTATTCCAGGAAGCAGGGAGGAGATGGTGTGCATTTATGTCAAGGTTCATGAAGACGCTACAGCTAAGAAAGTAACCTTCCCCACGACGCCTCTAATCCTGCAACAGCCGGCTCGATCCCTGCCTTGCAAATCAATCGAGTATTGACAGGTTTAACTGATTTCTGTGGGAAAGGGTTGCCAGCTCATCCAGGTAAAGTCAACCAATCACCACACACACACACACGATGAAGACTGAGATGTGTCTTTGGCATTCAGTATAGCGTGAGTGTAGATCAAAAGGCCAAGAGAGAGACCTGAGAAACAAACGATTCACACTGCTGATCAAAGTGCACAAAAATAGCCAGGCTGACATTTTTACCTTTGCACATGGCACGAAGACGTAATTCAAGATTAGGCTCAGCGTAATAATAGAAAAATCGAATCCTCAAATTTGAGATCTACAGTAGAAGTAGTTTAAAAATTAAGTATCTAATAAGAATTGTAATGTGAATCATGGTGTCACTCACCTGAAAATGTTCAGGAAAGGCCTCAGCTGACAATGAAGCAGCTCAGTCTCACAAGAATATACGTTTTAGATGAATTAGCTTAGCTGGTTCTCATCCTGACACCATGAAGTAATGATTTCAGAGAAGCCGCCACAACTAAAAAAATTAAGGTGAATTTTGTGTCATTCTGAGGCATGTATAGCTACATTATGCATGAAAACTTGTCATTTAAAATCAGACATCACGACAGCTTAGCTACTGCTAGCTCAAGCTGAGTATCGTTTGCCATGCGGCAATGTTAGCGGTCGCCTGTTGTGGACTGGACTGCAAAATATTCACTGTGTAAAAAGTTCAATTCACTTTAACAATTCTGGGAGGTAGTTCAATATATTATCTCTGAATGCAACTTTACCAACAACTTTTCCACACAATTTTAGAAAAATGAAGCTGGAGTTTGTTCTTACAGCCTCACATGATAGTCTTTATACACTCCCACATAGTTCGGTTGCTCTTCTACCTGCTAAGAGTTTTCAGTAGGGATGCATCCATAGATTGGCATACCTTTTTTAAGCTGTGTCTGGCAATTTAAAGCTGATAGGGTAACCATAGAGCAGACTTACTTTGATAAATATTACTTGGAGTTTTATTACTCTGGTTAGACAGAGGCAGCATTTTAAAATGTCTTGAACCTGAACATTTTTTCCCAGTTAAGTAGCAGGTGTAGTGCTCTTTAGGCTTTGGGAACAATGGCTTGTCTGCTTGTGAAAATGAAAACATGAAAAATGGATCAAAACATGGGAACAACTGAATCAGAACTGTGAAACCAATTGTATGCAATAGCATTTAGAGTGTGTGGTGAGGGCAGTGATGAGGACAGGAAAGAGACCAAAAAATGCCACCTAGGGAAAATTACAACCCAGGAAATATTACTATAACAAACCAAGTATATTACCAAAAGCTAGCGAGATGCACACTCATTACCGGTGAAGCAGACACTCGACAAATTAACTCTACTATATTCCCATGCTACAGTGTTGTTTTAGATTGTTACTAGGCAACGCATGATATGAAAAGTTTCAGGGGCCCAAGATGTACCTGTGCACCTAGTTTACTCAACTCCTTATGATGTAGCAGTCAGTCAAAACACAGATATAGATTATATAGTTTGTGTACCATAATACAATAAATCAAGGGGAAAGCTGGAGCTGCTGAAAACAAGAAAACCTGTTTAAAAAACTGAATTTCAGGTAAACTGTTACTTTTTTTTGTTTTTGAAAAAAAAATGTCTAAAATCATTACAAACAGCAGCCCGAGTTAAAAATGTATGCAACTAGGCAGATGCCACTTGGGGAGGCAGTCTGTGCCGATGAGTGCTCAGGGATGCTGCTAATAATTCAGCATGTGTGCTCCACTTCAATCCAAACAATGTTTTCCATATTTGTATCCCAGTGCCTTCACTCATATGCTTAAGTTTGGGGAGGGGACCTCATCAAAGTTGTCTAGCCTCCCAGCAAGTCAGCACACCACCTCACTAAAGAGACAAACTTTAACACAAAAAAGACACACCGAGTTCCAACTCAGATAAACCAAATGAACACAGCAACTAAACCAAAACAAAAAACAGGGCAATGTAGTTAAGCAGAATAAAATGCTTGTAGTCATAACAATACAAAAGAAAAGGCAAGGTAAAAACACAGCAACAGGCTTAAGGCCAAACAGCGGGAAAATCTAAAAGGGGAAAAAAAACCAAATGCTATCTGGGGTCCAAGCTACAGTTCAAAATACCAAACTTAAATCGTTGCTGCCCACCACAGCCAAGGTCACCAAAAGATAGGGTTGCCACTCGTCCCTTAAAATACGGAATCGTCCTTTATTTGGATGTTAAAAGTTGCGTCCCTTATTGAACAGATACGGAACGCGATTTGTTCCGTATTTTCAAAAATGTCCAATACTCATCTCTGTCACACACATTAAATGTAACAATTCAGCACTAAATAAAATACAGGAAATACTAAGGCCAGCAAAATTGTTGCGAATCCTCTGAGGGCCCCCCAGCCTGCTACGGAACGGTGTTGCCTGGTGGCGCTGCCGTCACTGTTTCCTAGCAACAGACATCACACACCCGCACCTTTTAAAAATGTCCGCTACTACACGCGACACTCCACCACATCCCCAGAACCGCGTCTGCAAAAGGTACAGTACAGATCTTTATGTTGT
>VOQJ01038391.1:0-10796 GCA_015052665.1 Apistogramma diplotaenia | reverse complement strand
CACACACACAAATAATGTATATCCAAAATTATTTAAAATATCCTCCTACCTTAATATAATCTGCAATAAATCTGCCATATTTAAATATGTCAGTTTATCTGCATGCAGGCAGCCTTTGTTGAAGCTTCCTGTGGTTAATTTTAAATTTAAACTAAACAGGGTGATTTATGATTGTTGGCATTACTTGTTAGCATTATATCCTATTTGATTCACGGGTCAACTGATTGTCGGATTGTCAACTGGCCCAACATACTTTTTATGCGAGTCCATTGTTCATGTGAAATCTGAACCACAACATTGCTTTAAAGCACATGCTTTTATTGATTATGTCTGTGTGAAGGATTCTTTGTGTCTTTCAGATGTTGTCTCTCCTCCCTCAGAGGATTTTGAGGTTGTTGGAGTTTATTGGATTCTCGGGAAACAGGGTCAGTACAAACGTAGTTTAAAACAACATTTCTAAAACCACTACAGGCTGCACAGAAATTGTGAAAGATAAGAATCTTTCTGCCTCTGTGTGTCCGCAGGGCTTTGGCTTGTCCCAGCTGAGAGAGGGCGCCTCCAGCCACAGTTTGCGGTCGATCCTCGCCGCTCTGACTCTGCTCTTCTACCACACATACGTCTCACTCATCCTGGGTAGGAAACACTTTCCCCCTCTTTTTTCAGGATGGGAGAGAGCACTTCAGCTTCACCGGGGCTTCAGACTGGCCACATGTTGATGTAATTTAGCATCCAGCATCATTTTGCTTAATGCTTAGTAGATTAGCTGATGAATGCTTTGGTGTTTTCTTTGATCAGGAACAGCGGAGGGGAATCTGGTGGAAGCTGAGGCTCTGCTGGAGCCCTACCAACAGAAATACCCCAAAGTAAGTCGACCACTAATGCAACTACACAAACTACTATTTAGCTAAACTAGCTCAGGATTCAAGAACATGAGTAAAGAACTATGCCTTGTTTATTTTTTCTTTCAGGGCTCTATAATCCTCTTCTACTCTGCTCGCATTGCTGCGCTGCGAGGAAACTTTGAGAAGGTTTGTTCTTTCTTGTGAGGACCATCACGACTGAAGTCCTAAACCCTTATTCTAAAACCGGAGCAGATGAATCAGACATAAAATTCCAGTCTGTCCTACTTTATGTTGTTAGTCGGAGTCTTTCCTCCTTCACTGAGTTTCCTTATTTTACAATGCACCAATTATTTTTTTATTTTTAGGCCCGGGCCCGGTATGAGGAGTGTGTGAGCAGCCAGCAGGAGTGGAAACAGATCCACCACCTGTGTTACTGGGAGCTCATGTGGACTCACTCGTACCAGCAGGAATGGCAGCAGGCGTATCGCTACGCTGACCTGCTGTGCAAGGAGAGCCGCTGGTCCAAGGTATGCTCACAAGGAGAAAACAAACCCTTCCATTTATCAGGCACAACAACAAAACACTGGTAGTTCACATGAACACCTGCTCTCTGCAGGCTATATATGTTTACCAGAAGGCAGCCATTTTAAGCATGATGTCAGAGGAGGAGGCGAAGAACACTGGGGAGAACGTTGTGGAACTCTTCAGGTCAGCCTGTTTCACTTTTAAATACGTAACTGTTTAACATTTGACTTAAATATCCTGAAGTGAACCGAGCAGCTTGAAGAACACAACACTGACTTTCAGCAGAGGAACATCTTACCAGCAGCTGCAGCAGCACGGAGCTCTTCGCTCACTGTGACGTCGACTGAGGTGTGCAGGACTCTGAGGAGGACACATCAGATCATCTGCAATATTCATACCATCAGAGCCGTTTGACCGGCGATGCTGTTAATGCAGCCGTGCGTGCAGCCCTCTCACACCTCTAAAATAAGGCCACTGATGTTCGAATGCTGTTTATGGTTTACAGTTCATCCCAAGCAGACTGGTGGAAAAGCTCTGCACCCTCCCTCTGCTGCTGGGGCTTGGACTTCCTTAGAGACAGACCTCAGGGAGTCAGGACCACAGACAGTGAGCACTGGGAGCCCACAAGGCTGTGTGCTCAGCCCACTCCTGTACACCCTCTTCACCTGCAACACCTCCACTGTTGAGTTTGCTGATGAGACCTCCATCATCGGGCTGATTACTGGGGGATGGAAGCAGCTTTCAGGGACTCGTGTCCTGGTGGCAGGAAAAGAATCTCTCCTTAAACGCAGAGAAGAAGACTAAGGAGATGATTATTGACCCGAGGAAGAGGAGAGACCAGCATGCCCCGTTATCCAGGTGGAGAGGGTGAAGAAGGCCCAACAGAGACTCTTCGGATTACCCCGCAGCTCCTCAGCAGCTTTCACAGATGCACAGTGGAGACGAGCTCCATCACAGTGTGGTACTGCACCACCATCACTGCCTTCATCACTACACGACACATGTAATCCCTGAGTAATAAAGAGCGCACACGGGATCATCTGTTCACACTCCTGCCGTGTGGCCGATGTTACAGGAGTGTGAAAGCAAGAACAACCAGACTAACAGTTTCTGTGCACAGACCATCAGGCTGCTGAAGCACTGACTAACAAACTGTGATTACCTGCCTTTTTCATCTGTATATATCACACTTCCTTTATTTTTTATTTTTCTACATATTTATTCTTTCATTTTATTCTAAGGTAGTTATTTATGTCAGCTGTGTGTAGGGACTCACTGCTCAGCATAACCACTGTGTTCAGAGGCGTATTTAAATCACTTCATTGTGCATGAGGCTGTTTGAGGTTTAAGAAAGAGCTGCGGGGTTGAAGGCAGAGCAGAAGCATGTTTAAGGTCAGGATTAGACGGATAGTAACATGATGGTGTATCTGTGCGTACAGGCAGGTGGAGGGGCTGAAGCAGCGCCTGGCGGGGAAGTCCATCCCCACAGAGAAATTTGCAGTGAGGAAGTCCAGACGCTACAAACCTGCTAACCCCGTCCCCCTGGTCATCCCTTTACTGGTACACAAACATGCACATAATGAACCGGCTACTCTGAAGGTCTGATGAACTCTGAATAAGCCCTATTACCCACACTGTTGTTTGTCTCTCTTAGGAGATGATGTACGTTTGGAATGGTTTCACCATCGTCGGGAAGCGAGCCGACTGCACCGAGTCCCTGCTGGTGACCATAGAGAAGGCCGAGGAGCAGCTGCGCAACGACCCCAGTGAGCTCACCGCCGCACCCCTGCTGTTAGCAGTGCTGCTGATGCTGCGTACCACCAATAGGACCGAATCATCTCAAACCACTTTGAGATGATTTGAGCTTTGCGACATGGTGCTCAGTTCTGTTAGAAGCAGCCGTCTGAAGACGGGAACATTTAAACTTCCCCTCAGCTTGAAGCAGTCTGTCCATTCTCCAAGACAAAATGTTCACTGGACATTTGATCTTTTTTCTGACTCTCCTCTGTGAAACCTGTAGATGGTTTTGAGGGAAAAACCAGCAGGTTCTGAAATACTCAGACCAGCCCAGCTGGCACTAACAACCACACCATGTTCTTCACTTTGAACTTCAGCAGCATGCCTAAATCCATTCAGTTCAATTCATTTCAATTCAATCTTATTTATACAGCACCAAATCACAACAAACAGTCGCCTCAAGGTGCTTTATGTTATAAGGTAAAGACCCTACAATAATTACAGAGTAAACCCAACAATCCAAACGACCCCCTATGAGCAGCACTTGGCGACAGTGGGAAGGAAAAACTCCCTTTTAACAGGAAGAAACCTCCAGCAGAACCAGGCTCAGGGAGGGGGGGGTCATCTGCTGTGAGGGTGGGGCTGAGGAGAGAGATAATAATAAGTAATGAATAAAAGCACAATAGAGTATAAAGAGAGTAAAGAGGTGAATGAAAAGAAACGTGTGATTGGTCAGTTAGATATTTGTGTTAATGAGCACTTGAACACTAATTATATTTTAGCTTCATCAACTATGACGCAGTTATTCAGTTACACTCTCACAACAAAAGGAACTTGGTGAGTTTTCTACTCTGGAAGATATTAAGTATCCATATAATTTATTAGTAAGATAAAGATATTTATTTATCCCAGAGTAGGGAAATTTCATAATTGGGCAGCGTATTCCACGAGCTAATTCCACTTAAGTCTCTTATAGCCATTTTAGCTCCACAAAGGGGAGGAGTGTAAGACTTTAGTTTGTGATACGATGTGACTGAATGTTAGCATGTGGCTACTAAAAGGTTAGCAATTCATATAAAATGTGTCTCATTCAGATGCGTCAGAGTTTCATACAGATGACAGCTGTCTGGTCCAGATGTTGAAAGGACTCTGCCTGAAGCACCTGGGCAGGTTGCTGCAGGCTGAGCTCTGCTTCACACAGGTGCTCTCCAGGTAACACAAACGCCGATAAGAACACAAAGGCATGCAGAGAAACTGGTTTAGTCACTTAATGCTGCTGTTTATCTTCTGAGATTAGAGCTAATACTTTCACGCATTTTACTTGCAGCGAAGGCCGAATCAGATATGATCACTACTTGATTCCTTTCACCCTTTACGAGTTGGGTCTGCTGTATAAACAACAGGGAGACTTCGCCAAGGCAACCACGTACATCGAAAACGCCAAGTAAGTTCTGCATGTGTGTGTATATGTATATATATATATGTGTATGTGTGTGTGTAATCCTCTATATATTACTGAAACCATATCTATGAAACCTCTGTACAAAGTAAATACACGGTGTGATTCTCATGCTCCACACCTACACCCACCACAGGTGTGTCTGTTGTGAAATATGTCTCAGGTATTTTACATGGATCAGAAAGTTACAAGCGTAGCTTCAAACACCCTCGGGGTCAAGAAAAGGAATGGTGCTGTTTAAATGGTGTGGAACGTGTAAAGTGAGGCGCTTCCCTGCGGTGGTTCAGAAACGCGTACCAGCCAGACACAATGTTGAGTCACCGGCGGGATTGTGAAACTCGTGTTTATTTAAGATTCTGATTGTGTGCTTTCATCAGGACAAACTACAAGGACTACTCCATGGAGTCCAGACTGCACTTCAGGATCCACGCAGCCCTCAGCAGCCTCAAAGGATCACCTGCCGGGACCCCTTAATACACAAAATCCACTCGGACTGCAGCTGTTTGTTCAGCTGGAGTGAAGGGAGAAGTGGGAGGTGTGTCTGGGTTTAAAATCACACATCCAACCTGGGATTTTTGTTTCTGCTCTTTCTCCACATTTTAATTTGTTTTCCTGCAGTTTGGAAAGATGAGATTATATGCACTTGCACTTCTACCAGTCAAAACCGAGGTTTTATTGATAGATGCAGATGGTTCAATCAGTGCAGGTTTATCTCTAACTTGAAAGTTAACGTGGGCACTTTTGAGTCCACGAGGTTCTTTCAGACACTTTGCATTGGAGAAAAACTATTAAATCCTAACATTTCATGAGGTAATACCTGATAGGATTGCTGCACTTTAACATGTAAAAGCACAAGTTAAAAACTAGAGATTATTTGTCAGACCACAAGAGGGAGCTACAGAGTGACAAAACAGCTAGGAAATCCAATCAGCAGGTTCAATAGGTTCTGTCACTTTCCTAGCTTTTCTTTGTGTGAATGGGCCAAACATTCATCCATCTTTTATAATTCTGATCCTCATGAGTCACAATAAATATCTTTATAGGGATGAATCATAAATACTGACCGACGTCAGGTTGGAGGATGTGGAAACTGCTAAAGCTGAACAGCAGGGATACACAGTATACTCTCGCTCTATTTTCTTTGCCTTTTTCATTTTCTACATGCCACACGTGCACGCGGTACACAAATATGTGTCCGTGCACGAGCAATCACAGCCTTCTCACCGACTGTGGCTTATACTATCACACAGATATGGCGTAGTACACTCATTCCAAGCTCGTACATACTGGGCAATATGCAGATTTAAAAGAAAAACACACAAATGGCTGTAAACGCACACATTTAACAGCAATACAAAAGGATCTGTGCTGTTAGTAAGTCGTGAGTTGTTCCGTCGGTCCGTGTCCACCTTCTGTTTCTCAAACGCAGAGCAGCTTTGGAGGCAGTGATTATGGCCTAACCTGACTGAAATAAAAAGCTCAAAAACAAAATCATCTAACAAAGAATTCATCTGCACCACAACATTAAGCTTCTCCCTTATTTACCACTAAAAATCCACGCTATCTGCTAGCACTCAGCGGGTGTGCTCCACATGCAGTGAAGCATGCTGTTTGTTTCTGCTGATTCTTTTTGGACGTTGTTGGAGCAAATTCTAGAAATAGTAATTTTTCATGTTTTTGACAAAAATAAATAACAACAAAAACAGAAATAACTAATATGGGTGTATGAATTCAGACAGAAATGTTAATCACTGCACTGTGTAGCCATCTTCCAACATGATAGCCTAGCTTATGCTAGTTAGCCATGTGGTGCTGTCAGTTTCTGCAAGGATGCTAATCTGGGAGAAGCTGTTTAAAGATCATCCAGGTGGACTCACCTGGACATGGTGGCGTGGTTGACACATTTGCTTGGCAAGTAAAAGATGGGGGTTCAAATCCAGCCGGCGATGCAAATCTTTGTTGGTGTTTTTTGGCGTCAGGAACAGTATCCAAAGCTGAAAGTGAACCAGTAGCATCTTCAGCTAACCTGAACACAAGTTCTCAGTTCAACCAATATTATAAATAAATAAAATATTATATGTAACTCTTTATTACTTTTGAAATATGTGGCTTCAGTTGTGCTTATTTGACATTTGACTTCTATAAAAAAATCCACAAAATATTTGAGAAGCAATCATTGCTGTTGGATAAAGACTAACTGCATTATTTGGATTATGTACACGTATTGTCCAACATTACCGTGTTTTTGACGTGTATGCAATACACTTTGGAAGCCATAATTAATTTTTCTAGTTGCCTTAGACTGAGATTAACTTGGTTGGCTCTGGCACAAGTGGCAATCTGTACTCAGCTTCTTCTTTGAGCTTTAAGCTTGAGTTAATGGTCACTCAGTCAAAACGAATGTGGCTCTTTCATGCTGAAGCAGCTCTGAGTTTGGGAAATATTTCCATAATTGAACCTTTCTGCGCTCCATATTTACTCAACCATCCATTGGGGAAGAATACAAAGACTAAAGGGTTTACATTGATCCTGGTGGACATTCTTAATGGTTGCAGCTTTGGCTGTGATCACACATGTTATGGAAGATGACTGTTTGTTTATTGGGTTATACTGTATTGCTTTCTGTTAAATACCATAAATTATGAAGCTCTACAGCAGACATGAAGAGCAGCTCTAGTGTCTTATAGAAGCACAATCTATATTGCCCAAACAAGACTCTATTAGTATTATTATTTTGATATGCTATAAGCTAACAGAGGACAGTGAAGGAAGGCTCTTGCAACTAAAATGTTCTAAACCTAAAAATCTAAAAAAAAAAACACACTAATGTTTATGTTTTTGATTATTGTTTCGTCCTTCAGAGTCAGCTTAATCACATCGTTGCTTCTGTTTAAAGTGTGGGGAACCCTCATTTTTTGAGTTGTACTTGAATAATTGACTATCAGCCTTCTCCATTTCACGAATGTTCCAACCTGAAGACCAAACTCTCCGTGTGCGTCCTGCTGGATGTGCGTTTCTATTTTACTTCGTGTGTTTTCTGTGCCTGTAAGTGTTTGGATGTAATTTTCTTCATGCTCGTGTGATCTGAAACTTTATTTCTGAACAACATAAATTTGCCAGTGTGCACTGATAACTTTAACGCGTATATATCTATAATAATAATAAGTGTGCATAATAATTCGACAGTCCTAAAAGATTTAGGAAAAGCGAATCTGACTCTGTAAGGATTATTAAAACGATTATGCGGGTTTTAAAAGATACTTCACGTCTCTGTGCAATAAAATGTAGCTTTAAGATACAGTATGCTCTTTAGCATTGCACTCCCTCATATCCTCAAACTCAAGCCTGCTCCCACCCAAATGCTTAATAGTTAATTTATTAAAGAAAAGAAAAAAATATACATCTTCTGTTCATCATCTCTTCTGTTTTTTTTTAGCTAAATCTATGAAAAATGCCCACGAAAACAGTTTAACTGACATAAAATAGTATTTTTTTTCCAAAGAGCTGCGAACCAAAAGCTTGGCAGATCTCAGCGTGGTGTGACGCGTGCCCTTAGAAACACAATTAACTGGATAAACAGGCCTGAAGTCAACATAATAATATAATAATCATTAATGAAGTAATCAGTGGATAACGTGCAGCAGTGGAGACAGTTTTTGAGTCGATTCGATTCTAAGCTGATTAGCATCACTCACTAAAAAATGTGCACGTTTTATTGGCTCAAAGTTCCTCATAGACACTCCATGTGTTTTCATTCATGTCAGTGCCTCCGTGTTTCATCTGCACACATTTTTCTACAGGATCTGCATCGCATTTTATTCTTTGAATATGTTTTATTTTTCTTTTGTTTTTCTCCTCAAATACGATGTGTCAGTGTGTGTGCTTTATGCCAGGAGACATTACAGGCGTTATGGTTAGATGTGGTGATCCACGTGGTGCAATAAAAGAAAAAACAGAAGAATATTGTTCATTTTGAATTATATTGTGTTTTTATTTATTGTTGGTGTGTTTATGTGCTTCTGTGTGTCAGAGAGTCACTGTTTGTGTCTAAGGTTTTAGATTTATGAAGAGCACAAAGTTAAACATGCATATATGCACATAAATTATACACAAATAACCTCTATTGTTGGGATTTTTGGTTCTAATAGGTTGCCTTTACTTACTTGGTTTGTTTTTGCATATGGCTTTATAATTTTAAAGAAAGAAATACCCCTGATACTCATTTTAAGTCCTCGTTCCACCTTTTAACCTTCAAAGCAAAGATATTTCAAGTGTTAAGTAAAATGTTGGATTTATTTAATGGAGGGCCTCCGCGACCACTCGCCATGAGGGGGGAAATAACTCATGAGTAATGTGCACATGGCATCACACGCCAAACCTCAGTAGGACAAAGCTCACTGTGGCTTTAAAAGGTATGAAATGGATTTGTGTTTAGTGCTCACTTAAGAACTGATTTAAAACATCCCCCTGAGAATGTGCTGGTAGCTTGGTGGTGGACAAAGGGGTCATCTCGTGGGTAAATGTTTAATGTACGTGTTTACAGTATATGTGTATTGTCCAAGTTACTATGTGTGAAACGTGTTCAGTACATTTTGAAAGCCATAATTCTTTTGCTCGTTGCCTTACACTCCGAGATAAAAACGCTTCTCTGCTTCTTCTTTCCTGTCAATGCCAATAATGCAATAACGCATTATGTTGGGATGTTTCCAGTTGAGACTGGAAACATGTCAAGCAAATCATTCGCACCTTTTTTGGCAACAATAATAAAAAAAATTATTTTTATTATATGTTTTTATTCTAATGCTGTCATTTCAAAATTACCTTCAGAAAAAAATCTATGAAATGTTTCATCATAAAACCAATTCGTGATGGTTTTAAGAGAAGTTCACAGTTAATGAAGACTCACTGTGCATGAGAATAAAACTGAAGACCAAGCAGCCGTCGTTCAACTCAACATCCAATCTGGACAAAGGTTTCCCAGGTGAACGTGGTGTTGTAGCAAGATGACTGTTACATGGTCACACAGTTACAAAGTAATCATCTTGTTACAATATCAACTATATGAATATTTGCTTTAGTGATATACTACTTGGGTTTAATGTTGCAACAAAATTCAGTTTGATTAAATATTGGCCAAAATCCAAATGCCCCAGATTTGTTATGAATCTGGTTACTCTGGTGGAACCTCTGGCTACTCTAACGTATACACTCATAACCATAATACTGTTTATGTGATCAGTTGAGCTTTTAGAATAGTTCTGGAAATGCAGATGGTGGTTAGCAACATGAATAAAAGTCTGTTAAAACTCTGAGTTTTCATTTATTTCTAAAACAAGTTAAACATTCTGATTGTACCATACAGTTTTTTCTGGCTTCTCCCTTTAGGGGTCACCATAGTGGATCATCTAACTGTGTGCTAATGTCAGTAATCATCCCTGTGCCAAAGAGGTCACCAGCCTAAATGATTACGATGGCCCGGTGGCCCTCACACTGGTAATGATGAAGTGCTTTGAGAGGCTGGTTCTCCAGCACATCAACGATCATCTCCCCCTGGTTTCGACACCCATCAGTTTGCACGTCGTGCAATCAGATCCACAGAGGACGCCATCGCAGTAGCTCTCACTCTGTGGTGAGCCACTTGAAGAGCTACACTGGCTCCCCACAGGGCTGTGTGCTGAGCCCCCTCCTGTACTGCCTCTACACCCATGACTGCAGTCCGACCCACAACAACAACCTCATCATCAAATTATGCTGACGACACCACAGTGGTGCCAGCCTACAGAGAGGAGGTCCTGACGTTGGCACCCTGGTGTTCAGTGAGACATCTGACACTGAAGATCATGAAAACCAGAGACTTCAGGAAGCACAGGACTGACCCAGCCCCCCTCTACATCAACGGCGAGCTTGTGGAGAGGGTCCACACCTTCAGGTTTCTTGGTGTCCTCATCTCTGCTGATCTTTCTTGGTCAGATAACATCACAGCTGTTATCAAGAAGGCTCAGCAGCGACTTCACTTCCTGAGGGTCCTCAGGAAGAACAACTTGGACTCAAACCTGCTGCTGACCTTCTACCGCTCATCCATCAGAGCCTGCTGACGTACTGTATCACAGTATGGTACGGCAGCTGCACTCAGGCACACAGAGAGGCTTCAGAGGGTAGTCAAGACAGCACAGAGGATCGTTGGCTGCCCTCTCCCCTCCCTGATGGACATCTACACCTCCCGCTGCCTCAGC
>VOQJ01038387.1:19234-31965 GCA_015052665.1 Apistogramma diplotaenia | reverse complement strand
AAATTATAGAGAGTTATTATTTCTTCTCTGTCATGCTTTAATGAGGTGGCTTGTTAACAGTTATCCTATTTTTGTCTTTTTCATCATCTTTTGATAACCCGATAGGAGACTTTCCACCTTGTTTTCAACTTAGGGTTGGGTGCTAACAAGGGAGGATTGAATTTGATATTTCATTAATCTATAAGCACTAATCTGGCACTTATTAGTGTATTATTATCAATCTCTGTGCTGAGTAGGCTATTGAGACTGTGGTTTCTTGTGAAATGTCGTCCTCAGCAGGACATTAAATGATAAAGTGAAGAAAAACACGAGACTGTAAGAAGATTCGGAAGCTTCATTAGTTTGTTGAACTGTACTTCCAGCTGAAATCTCTTTTTAAATCATTGACTGTTTTGAGAACAAAGTTCTTGCTGTCAGTTGGTAAAGTGTTGCCGAGACAACTGGCGAGGCCGAAAGTACTCAGAATCAAACCATCTTATGGGCATATTCTATTATTTCAAGGTATAGATTCTATTATGAAATATTTGAATATAAAAAATATTTCTATTGACAGCATTTACAGTGTGCTTAAGCAATGCTCTCAGCTTCAGCATCCTTCAGCATTTACAGTGTGCTTAAGCAATGCTCTCAGCTTCAGCATCCTTCAGCATTTACAGTGTGCTTAAGCAATGCTCTCAGCTTCAGCATCCTTCAGTAAAGTGCCTAATTATATGGATGGAAATCTCTTACATTCTTAACACATTTCATAATGTTTTCTTTCACTCTTTGTTTGTTTATGTTTGTTTTTTGCAAAGGTTTATATTCATAAAGTGAATTTACTAACTTTAAAACAGTCCACAAATTTTTATACACATGCACAGACATCTTCTTTATGAGTCACATACAGTTTGATGCCCTTAATCTTTCTCTCTCTCTCTCTCTCACACACACACACACACACACATTTTCCTCTCAAGTTAAGTTCTAACGTTCTACATATTGTTCCAGAAAAGTTATCGCTTACCGCTCACTGGAGATCATTCTCGTACAGAGGGCTGCCATAAGGGGTCAATTACAGAGAGTTAGCACCATCAGGTATTAAAGCATTCCCTTTCATCAGCTGAAATATGATTCTCTGCATTCATGTTAGGCCGACATCAAGCTCTCAACTTCCCCTCAGTCTTGTTTCTGACAGATGCAGTTAACCACTCTGTTCTTGAGAAGCAAAGCGCTGATTTTCTCATCTGCTATTTATCCCGGGAAAATTCAGGCATTTTGAACGAGTGCTTAAACCTGCTGGAAAGACGGCTTTCTCCAGTAAGGCACCATCTGTTTGTTTTCATAATTCTGTTTGTTTTCAGCTAAATAGATTTTGATGTGAGGTAATGAATTGGTGGATCAGTTTCATGTTGTATTTTTTGTCAAAATTAAATCGTTTTGGGTATCTGCTATACTGGGATTGTGCAGTTAAAGCTGTATTCAAAGGGGACACCATGCATTATTTTTTATTATATTGTACATCATGAATAATTTCACAAGCAACCTCTTCCTCTCTTCTCTCAGTCCTGTGAAAAAAGGATCAAGGTGCCGAGTCAGTCTGCCGTAGATTTGCTGGTGTGCTTGGTATCATTGCTGTATTGCACAACCCAAATTCAGCCAAGCTTTACGGCCAACTATCTCCACTTTGGTCTGTCCCAAAGGACATTGTTCGAGAAGCCAAACAAGCCATACTTATTCAATCTTTTTCTAATTGTGCCGTCATGAACTTTAATATCTAACGTGCCACCTGAGGTCTGTGGAGTGGGAGATGCAGCTCTCTAGCTTTTTACAGTTTTTCTCAGTTTGCACGGTCTGACCTTGGGGTGAATTTCCTGAGACATTTCAGTCCTGGGAAGATTGTGGCATTATATTAACACATACCTGAATGCTTCAGACCTGCCAAAGAAACTGCCAAAACCTCTGCTTTTAAAGAGGTGGTCAACACTGCTCAACTAATCAAGGGCACTTGTTTAATAGCACCTCGCTACTTACCCTGGTTGATCACTAAAGTGAAGAAGAGACAGAAAAGAGAAGATAGAAAGACACAGACTGAGATTTCTTTAATTATTAAGAAGATGCATTTATTATTGTGAACTCAAAACTGCTAGATATTCATACCTTTCTGCATGGAAACAGCTACAACACAGCATGCAAACAGACTCTCTGACAGGAAATCTGTTGTTTATACAGTCAGAAGATCAAACATATCAAAAACCTTATAAAACAACACGTGATCGGTTCGGCTCTGCAGCAGGGACTATACAATTATAAGATTTAGTGAAATGCCTTCACAACTGACAGTAATGCACTGAGGTTTTCATAAGTTTATGTGTATCTTACACAAACAAGAAATACTTCTATTGGCAGCCAGAAAGCTGCATATGACCTGGCTGCTTTTGTGATTACCCAGGAGTGACTGACCAGCATGTCAGTGTGCAGCCCTTTTAGCCTCCTGCCCTTCAGTGCAACGCTGGATTGTTTTTTTTTTTTTCCTTTTTGAAAAGTTATTTTCAGTTATGCAGACACTTCCAAATATAAAAGAAACTTCATTCAGGTAGAGAAAGTTCATTTAATAATCTCTCAAAATGTCAAATCAGCATATTCAATTGCATTCATAATAATGTTAAAACAAATAAAGATGAAACCACCGCTGAGAGCGACAGTCCGTCACACTGACAGCAGTCATCAAAGCTACCGACACATGCAGCGACACTAATGAGTCACTGTTATGTTTGATGCAAACAAGTAAACAACAATCTTTGAGAAAAACAATGAACATTCTCCAGTTTGGATGGTCCCTGGGGTGAATCTGACCCAGACTCAACGCAGACTTCTCGGTGCCTTAATGATCCACTGAAAGCTCATTTGACTCTCGAAGAAGAAAGAGGGAGAAATTAAATGAATAATTTACTGTAATAAACGAAAAGAAATGGAACTTCATTTTGTTTTATTGCCCAACCTTTTGGAGAATAAGAAAAGACACTTCATTAAGCTACTGCTTAATAGGCACATCCATCTAAATCATACATGAGGCTTAATGGCAGCATACTATTATTTATATTTGATAAGGAGTTTTTACATCCACAGACTCACTGGAAATCAAATGCTCACTGCTCTATGTGCTATTTAGTTCGGTTTATTAAAATTTAATCATCGGTGCTGCCATGAGTTCCTTTTCATCTGACAGCAGAAAAATAGTCATATATAAGAAGATATTTCTTGCCACTGGTCATGAGGAAAATATGTGTGTGGGCGGTTGGGAGTGGGTTTGTGGGGGGCGACGTGTTTAAAGTTTCACAGTCTTCCTGTCTTTTTTTTTGCCAAAGTATTCTGCTTATATATCTTTTAATAGAATTATATCATAGACGTGTTGGAAATTTGCATACGTAGTTTATTTTACTTCAAAGGCCAGCTTTGTCAAGCATCAAGCGTAGCTAAGAAACAATCGCTGACATACTGAGTGCCAGTGCTATTTTTATTTTAAAGTGTCTGGCAGTCTTTTTGAACAAAGTAGGTTTTAAAAATTTTATAGTAAAAATTAAAAACATCTTTACATATTCAGCGTGATCTCACCCAAACCTCTTAAGCTGGTAAAATAGGGCAACTTTGTTTTTTTATAAATTATTAGATATTTATATTCTGCTTTGTTTTGCTTCATACATTTAGAAGAAAGCATACTGTACATGCTGTTATATATTTTTTAAGTAATGTTAAAATCCATCAATCCATCTTCTTCATATCCATCTTCATCTTCCCATAAAATTCATCAGCATCTGATAGTGTAAACAAATGTAACTAATCACAAGACATAACTGCGTAGAAACAATATAAGATGTCTTTATTGTCGATACACTGATACAGTGAAATTACAGCCGCTCTTGCAGTTAGAAAAAACACATTACATGCATCCATACATTCACTCAATAATCTCAGTCAGTCATAAAAAAGCTATAAAACAGGAAGAAACAGAACAGGCACAATGAAGCAAGGTGCAGTAAGTACAGTCCCAGATCAAACAAGGATACAAAGTGTGAACAAAAAACTTCAAAAAAATTTCAAAAAGGCAAAAGGTCAAGCTCCTCTTTCAGTCTTGAATAATAATAATAATTCGATTAGATACAATTTCTTGTCACTGCATATGTATGTCACAAGTACAGTGCAACAAAATACAGCATAATAAAATGTTTGATGCAAAGTGGCAACGCCTAAAGGCAACTCATCCACCTCATCCAACAAACAAATCACAGGACACTGTTAAATGGTCTGGTTCTTATACTGCGCTTTTCTACTCAACATGAGCACTCAGAGCGCTTTATAACAGAATGCCTCATTCACACACACACATTCAAACCAGGACTTTCTACATCTAAGTGCTTTGTATCGAATATTCACACACTGTCACATTCCGATGAATACATTGGGAGCAACTTGAGGTTCAGCATCTTGCCCAAGAATACTTTGGCATGCAGACTGGAGCAGCCAGGGATCAAACCACCAACCTTTCAATTAGTAGAATGACCTGCGCTACCTCCTGAGCTACAGCCACCCCAGAACACCAAATAGAAAAGAAAGAAAAGAAAAAGCAGAAGATGAAACAACAGAAAATCCCATTGAGACACGACAGGACCATTTAAACAGAATGGGTTGATTAGGAAAGTGGAGACTGGTGGGTTTTGAGTAAAACTCAAAGCAGGAAACAAAGAGATAGCTAATGAGTAAAGTATAATAGGAAATAGCAATGACAGAGACAAGAAAACTCTCATGGAAAGCAAGGGAAAGCTGCGAAGGCTGCGAAGAATAAGGAAATCAAAGTTTTACTCTCCCCAAAAATGTAATTAATACCTACATTTTCCTGACCTAACCCAAGTGCTTAAACATAACCATTGCCAAGAATTTTCTAATTAGTCTAGAGTCTAGATTTGAGTGTGGATAAATCTTAACTCCTGTTTTTCCTTGTTTCCTCTGGTTTTTCTCACGCATTCAGCCATTTCCGCTCTGTGGCTTTTTATCACCTGACTATCACCCGTTCTCCTCTAACGCAGTATTATGCCCCCACCACAGCTTCAAGTAAATTTGTGTCAGGTAATAATCCTGTTTAGTTAATTATTAGAGTTCTAGTTGTTGGAATATATTAAGTTGAAATGAGTTTCTGACAAAATATATCCTGTGAGCATAACATAGCTTAAGGCATGATTGTAGCTTGAGAGACACCAGCAGAGCAACAGTGGAGTTGTTCCACACAAAAGATGATCCCAGAAGAATATATGGTTTAATTAGCAGTTTTGGATTGTGTGACACTGCAAAAAAAATTTTTTTCATCTGAACTCTAATGCAAGACCTCAACTGACAGTAAACTTAGATTGAGTTTGAATCTTTTCCCTTCAGTGCAGCTGAGAGTGAAACCACATCAACCACACCTGTTTTGTTTATTTCTTTCCATCTGTCTTTTTTGATGCTTCTTGATAATAAAAAAAAAGGTGACATCAGTGGTGTAAGATTTATAGACTCCAGAGGCTGATCAGGCCTTTCCTGTGTTTTTCCACATTTGTGCCTATTTTTTTTTGGTTATATGATTTCATTCCTAATTTAAACTTAATTTTTGTAATCAGATCAATCGGAGTATGATGCCGACAACTGAATTTGCTGTCTTTGGATGGGACCACTGAATGCAGCTTTATTCTTCCCTTTCTTTGCCTCTCTTTCTCCTAGCAATGAGTCTGCATTTATTCTGCGTATTGTGTTGAAATCGTTGTGAAACTAAAGTAAATGGCAGTTTTGAATTGTGTGTTTCTGGATGCTGATGGCCTCGTTAGTTGTTAGCTGATAATTGTAAAAAGACCCATGTAAATAATAGGTTCAGGTTCAGGTTGCTATTTATACCCATAGGTAGATTTGGTCTGTTGTAGTGAGTCATTCGTCCTCATATGCATGATAACAGAATCATAATACAAAATACTGAATAAATACATAAATGAATGATAATAATGATATTAGACAGTTCACACAGCATCATTTAGCATAGCAAAGCTATGATTCGATCATCAGAGTGATGGCTGCTGGAGCAAAGCTTCTTTCCAGAAAAGTTTGTTCAGAAGGAAGAAAGTGAAAGCAGTTATTAGGAATGAGAAAATCCTTTTTGTTCATTATTTTCTCAATTTTTATTTTTTATTTTTAGGGGGGTTGTCTTTTATTTTGATGTTAGGGAACATTGGGGTTGATTAGAGAGCTTTTGCTTGCTGTTTTGGCCTTTGCCCAGCTCTGAGGCTAATAAACTGCAACTGAAGCTTGATTCATCTTGTGCAACTGGCCTGTCATGGGAGTGAGGAGGGTCAGAGTTACAAAGCATGTAATATCCAGGTTTCCCGTACACTGGGGTTTCACTATTATGTGCCATGTGCTAGCCTGTTGTTATAGATGGATATTTGCAAAGGTGGCCATATGAAAAAAGTTCCATATTGCTGAGAGTTCAGAGATTAGTGAAAATATTTATTCATAGTGCTTTATAGGAGACAAATGCTGATACTGTGTTAAAGAAGTATTATGTTTTTAATATAGTGTTGGTGTTTCTTTTGAGAACATGACTTGATGTGAGAAATAAATTTGTCTCCCTAACTATTATAATTAACCTTATGGTTCAGTTGAAAGTCTCTTCCTTCATATCCTGCCTTTTTTTCTGTACTCGTCATTCCTCTTCTGTACGTCCATAATCTTTTTCAAATTTGTACACTCGTTCACATTTTTGACATTATAAATTCTCCAGTTCCTGATTATTTGAAAATTACTACAATTCTGCCTTTCAGTGCCACTAATGTGCAACCCTCTCCCCGTCTTCTTCTGAATATTCAGGGAGTCTCAGCCGACGTTTCCTAAAGCAGCTGTCTTTTCGAGTGAACGCCACTAATGCTTGCCATTGACTTTATGTTTTTTTCACTCCTGCAAATGATGACTGTCCTCTTTGTCCTTCTTCTCTAACTATACTCTTTTGGATGTACATCAGGCTCTGAAGCTGCAGTTACTGGCCCATCAACCTGTTTCTCAGTGCTCATCCTTTTACTTTCATTTTCTCCCCACGCCAGCAAGTTCAACTAGATAGCTGCTCTCCTCCCTTTTTCCTGTTAATTCTTTGACTGTCAAGTGCTTAGCTCTTAGGGACTTATTGGGTCTCTGAATGTAATCTTGTAATGCTGTATCTTGACCTTACTATGTAAAGCACTCTGAGATTGGATGCACTAGAGCTATATAAGTTGAAAGAAAATAGATTTTCCCATCTTATGACAGCTATTACTGCAAGGCGGGAGCGTGTGTCTTGTTGCCAGGGCAATAGGAGCTTATTGTAAGTCTTGGGAGGGGCCCAAAGGTGTTTGTCTGTCACTGTGAATCTGCATGTTGACTTGATAATTTGCATGTTAGAGATAGCAAAGTTGCACAAATAGGTTGATCAAAAGAGTAAGTGTCAAATTGAAGCAGAAGTTGGATACTTTTATTCCAGCAGTAGCTTCCAGAGTGCTTCAGTCATGCCAGGTGTTATCCTGGATTTGATCTTAATGCTGTTTTGTAGTATGAGAATCTCATTCCCCAAAGCCAAGCTATCCAGGTGCAGGCATAGAGGTACACTGTTACTACTACTACGACGCAATACATATCAAGATTTGCACCAAATAGAAAACACAGATAGCTTGCAGCAAACTAGAAGGATACAAAGTCAGCAAAGTGCTTCTCACATTCTGACAAGATATGCTCCTCACAATATTTTAGGTTTTAGAGTGGGGGGGTGGGGGGGGGGGTATTTTTATTTATGTTTGAGCCACACCCAAGCAAAATTCAGTGGTATTGGACTTCAGGGCCACCTCAAAGTAGCTTCACTTTTCCAATTCAGTCGCTAATGTTTTTTGTCTATGGCAACAACTCAGCAAATGTAGCTCCTCTTAGCCATCTAAAATGTCTATCTACAGTAGCACCAGCTCCATGGGGGTCGCCTGTCTCATTTTAAATCTCTCTTTCCACACAAAGTTGACTTTCAACAAAGTAGTTCATAAAGTCTGGGTGCACTGTTTGTGCACTATTTGTGCGCCATTTTGACATACCACTCTGCTCCTCGATGAGATCACACTCACCTCGCAGATCAGACAGACAGAAGGTGAGTAAATAGAGTAAAATGTATTATGTCTGAGTGCTTGAATGCCATAATTCTTTTTCTTAATTCAGCTGGCTAGCTATTTAATTATGGATGCCAGTAAGTTTCTCCAGTGTAACACTGACATCAGTAAGTGACATGCTCTGGCATTATATTATGCAATAAATAAATGACCAGTAAACTTAACAAAGTAGCTTAAGTAACAGTTACAGTGAATTACAGTGATTTCTTCTATTTTTCCCCCACAAATATTCCCTTTGTCCATTATTTATTGCCACACAAGAGAAATATGAGGCTTTATCTTATATTGATCCAGTTTGAATTCAATATTTCTCAGTATTATCTCAAAACATATACCAGAAACAATGGGTTCCATAATAACTGCAGTGTATTGATCCAGTCCCAGTGCCAGCACAATGGATCTTTTATGTCCACATCTTTACATCTATGACAATGCCTTAAGATACAGTGAAAAATGACTAGTCTTTTCTTCACTACAAAGCACTGTAGGCTTGACATTCAGAGCATTCATTCAGTGACTGATCCTCTCCTACTACAGTGACTGCAATAAGGTGGGCAACATTAGTGATTATTTTATTAATCTGATTTTTCTTATTTTATTTACCAAATTCAAAATGTGCTGAAAAATAAAGCTTGAGAGTGGTTTGGCTGCTTATGAATGGTTACGAAATTACACAAATGCTAAACTCTTACTTTCACAGTGGGTTATTATAAATATGGGTGTTTTACACATAAATGCCAATCGTAATAAAAAGGTTTTAAACATGTAATGTATACTCTGGTGCAGGAGAAAACTTATACAATATATTTTTTGGCCTAACCCTAAAAACATGCCTGGGAAAAGAGTATGATTGATCCAGCCAACTAGAATGGAGAAAAACCATATATTTATGTAATGTAATATACATGGACCATATATTTATTTCAGCTCATATTTCAGTGCCATTCATCCAATTAACAAGCCTAACCTAACTGAGCTTTCACTGTAATTAACCACAGATATCAGATGATATGAGGCGTGTGGGGCAGATTTATTCCAAATTTTAGTTTTATATTTACCACAGTGGTCCACAGAAAGCAGTGCTTATTTAATGTCATTAGAAATTGCACAGTTAAGGCCTTCTCTTATCTATATGGAGTATATATGGAGTATCCTCAGTATATGCTCAGCAAAATCCTAAATTCATTCTCCATGTGCTGTACCTGAATGCAGAGATGATGCTCTGGAGCAAATTAAATGCTCTCAAGTTTTTACAGAGTCAAGAAAGGGAGGAGAACTTCCACTCATGCAGTGCTAAATATCCTGAAATGTGCCTGTTAAATGCACAAAGGCATCACGTTTCTCTGAATGTGGTTCAGAATATGAAAAATATGTCACCTTTGACAATTTATAGCTGAGGAATCCTGCCAAGCATGCGATGTGCATAACAGATTATTGATTAGCATTCTCAAAAAAAGTTAAAGACAAAATGTTTATACTACAGCATTTATTGGCTCCTCCACAACAAAATACCCAATAACAGGATTTCTTCAGCACTCTAAGCAAACATTTCATTCATTAAATCTATTTTTCACTTTTAAATGGTAAATATGTGAAATATCGCAAAAACAAAAAGGATCACTCTACCAGCAACATAATCATTTTATACTGATATTGTTTAAATGCACAGAAGAATGATGGAGTTTCCCCTTAAACTAGGATTTATTTAAAGACATATAGTTTTAACACTTTAAACAGTTTCCAGTGGTGTTCACTATTTGGAACAAGCTACTAATGTCACAGAGCAGCTGTGTGGACGGCAGGAATCAAACCCCAACGCAGGCAGACTGGACTCAACTCAAACACCACTTTATTGCTGGATCTCACAGGTTAAAGATACTTAAATATATAAGGGGCTGGACAGGAGACTGCTTAGGAAAGCACAGCACTATGGAGCACACAGCATGTAAGGAACCAAAGACAAGACACAACAAAGAACAGAGGAGGACACACACGCACGCACGCACACACACACACACACACACACACACACACACACACACAGAGTAATCAGGAGTGGAGACAGCAGGGAAAAACAGGTGAACTGAATCTAACAAACGAGACAAAGGAAGCAAAACTGAATGTAAAGCACATGATACAAAGAAGTGGCAAAGTAAAACAGGAAGTAGACACGGGAGCAAAAGCAGAATTGACACAATACAGGGAGACAGGCATGCCGAGAAATACAATAAACACAGTACACATGAATGAACTTAACCTAACAACTGAAGCAGGCAGGGAACAAACGGCACAGAGAACAGGAGACACGACTGAATGGGGAGACAAAGTAACTAAAACAGGGAAACCAGACAACCATGAAAGCAGGACACAGAGAGAGAAAATGTACACAGGGACACAGAGATGGAGACCAAAACACAAGGGAGGCAGGAACACACAGGAAGTCACAGCAGCCATGAACAGAACTATACCAGAACCAAACCCCAGGAATATAAAGAAACAAACCAGGAACTATAATAATAAGACATTACAAAACTTTGGGTCCTACAGTCAGAGACGTTGATATTATTCAAGTGTCAAACACCAATTTTAATTTTAGCAGTATTTAGTTATTTCTGTATTATCATTATTATCCACTTTGCTCACCACTATTTTGCTGTTAATCATCCTCTACCTCCCCTTTCTTTATTCACTCCCAAAAGAACAAATCCTCTTCATTTTCATTGAGTGCCTTTCATTGTTGTCATTAAGTGTGTTTAAACAGAATCATAAATGCCACTTACAATGGAAGTGAATGGAGTCAGGTGGGACCCATTTAGGGACACTGGGTTTTTCATATGATCACTGCAAACTTTGCACATCGCCACTGCTGTAGTTTAAAGTTTGTCACCCCTCTGGGCCCCCTCACTGTCCTGGTGCCCCGAACAGTTTCCTGCCTTGCCTGGTGGCAAGCATGTAAGTTAACAGTGCACTATTTACACATTCAGCTGATACCATTCATTTGCCGTAGCTCTGTTTAGGAGCCAACCATCAACAAAGAAGACTTTCTTCCTCTTAACTTACCTCTGTGGGTCGTTCAAAACCTTAAAACCTCTGGAAGATAAATTAATTAATTAATTAAGACCATCTTTCTAAACAGTGTCTATATGAAGGTGCAGTCTTGTGATTACAGCCATAACTGGGTTATGGACTGTGTCCATCAGTCTAAGATAGCATAAACAAGTTTATTGGGCCAATTTTATGAATTTACTGTATAACACAGGAGCTCTGAGCATATAATGTTTCTTGCCAACCTGCTAACATCAGATCTCTATAGAAACAATGTGGTGCAAATGGTTTGTCTGAAATTTTCAATCTGGGAAATATTAGGGGACAGAAACAAAAAAAAACAAAAAACATAAAAACAAAACAAAAAAACAAAGAACAGTTGTCAGTTTTCAACAATTTTTTTTTTAAATATTGGGCATTCAGAAACATTTTGGGACTTAAACAGTGCTTTTATGAGTCAGGTACAGTCAGTTCCTTACTCAGGACCTGGTTTGAACTTGAGAGGGCCCTCGACCACTTCATTACCCCCACCCATATGCACATACAAACGCACCAGGTCTTAATGCTGCCACATAAATGCATAATGGATGGATACTCCAAGCTGCTGTAATACTAATACAGAGCTATTTTAAGAGAAAGTGATAGGTTTGCCATCAGCAGGCAACCTCTGTGAGGATACCATGATAGATTTAAGCAGAGTGCAGTCAGTGTTTCATGATGAATGTCTATGGCTGAAGAGGCTGTATAATCCATGCAGGAAATAAGATAAAGTAATGCCACTGCAGATTTAATGACTTTAACCTTGAAAGTTGAAGGCTTTATAGATGTTGCAAGTCTCTAAACAATAAATTATTACAAACATTGAGTGTTGACTGTATTCAATATTTATTCTGAGATGCCGTTAAACAGCATACTGTCCGCTGTTTAACATATTTATTAGGCCTCCAGTCATGAAAAAGTAAACAAATAATTTATACATCTGTCAAAAAAATTGTTTAAAACTAAAAAAACTGAATTCAATCAACTGAATCCACATTTTAAACCCAAACTTCCATGAAATCAAGCGCAATATTAAACCCCTAAAACTATATTTGTTTTGTTCAGGACTGCAAGCAAATAACTCCTTAATAAAAAATTAATATGTGAATCACATTTTTTCCCAGTTTTTTAAACAGTGATAGTAAATACAGAAATGTAACGATTTTTAACAACAAACAGTAGATTTGATGTTGATTTAGGGCAGCTGTGGCATAAATCTCACTTTGAGTGGTGTTCTAATAAATTTAAGCACTGGAGAGTAAAAAATATAAAGATTTTAACAGATAAAGTATGTCAAGGAGCGCTTGTGCAGGTCATTCATCCCAACAGCAGTTAGACTCTATAACACACTTTACCTTCACTGTTATCACTTATGCACACCTTTACTTATGGTAGATATACATTTAATTTATTTACACTCCCACCCATAATGCTTACTGTGTATGCTGTACAAAATACTACCAGCTACAAATG
>VOQJ01038387.1:7442-19214 GCA_015052665.1 Apistogramma diplotaenia | reverse complement strand
AAGCACTGGAGAGTAAAAAATATAAAGATTTTAACAGATAAAGTATGTCAAGGAGCGCTTGTGCAGGTCATTCATCCCAACAGCAGTTAGACTCTATAACACATCATGATGTTGTGAGTCACTGGACACTTTACCTTCACTGTTATCACTTATGCACACCTTTACTTATGGTAGATATACATTTAATTTATTTACACTCCCACCCATAATGCTTACTGTGTATGCTGTACAAAATACTACCAGCTACAAATGTATATAGTGGTTTGATATCTGTATATAGTGTTTGATGTATATGAGTGTATATGTATAGGTGCATTGATATATATTTTATTCTTTTTATTTTATTTAATCCTTCTTCTCTGTACTGAGCTGCTGTAAGAGTGTTTCATTGCCATGTGCACAGTAAACAGTCAATTACACTGAACAATGAAAGTCTTATTCTGAAACTTCTTCTTCTTCGGCTCAATGATAAAAAAGATAAAATTATATATAATTTAAAAAGAAGATCAGAAAAAAGTGAAGAAATAAGAATCATAAGGAAGCTATAAGAAATAACTTGTATACATGAGATAGACTGTACAGAGGCATCAGCAGTGAAGGAAGTATGTTTGTGCAATGGTACGACAGTGGGTCATGCGCATATAATTTGCAGTCCAAAATACAAAGCAGGAGCACTGTGCATGTGTGTGTGTCACTCCTCCAATCTGTAATGCTCCAATCTGTGTTTCAAAGCTCATTTTATGTACTACCACCTGCTTCAGAACACAGGTTATGGCCCGGCACTCTAAAAGCATTACCCCACTTCACATTGACCTCAAAGGGGAAGGCAACATCATTAAAAGACACGGGAGAAAGCCAGTGGTCAAAGGTTTCATTTTTGGCAAACAGCGCAACCAAGAGGGTCACCACGTTGCATGGCTAAACTTGACTTTCCTTGTCTTGTTTCTCACACAGCTGCTTCGCATTCTCAGCTGCACAGAAGCTGCTACAATGCAAACTTAGGACCATCATGAGCAGCTACGTTCAGTCAGGTTACTCATTAAGAACTACAACAAGCATGTAATTCACATTCTGGTTTTTTATTCATTCTTTCTTAACCTTTTCGAAAGAAATAATCCGAATTTAACAAAATTACGTGACTTGTTTATGTTCCTACTTTCCCACATGTGCCAAGGGTAAATACAGTAGATGATCGCTGTCTCTCTCTGCATTTACAGTAGCTCTGTGTGTGTGTGTGTGTGTGTGTGTGCGTGAGGGGGTACTCTTTTTTTTTTTAATAGAACTCCCACTTTTGACTCAATAGTGCAGACAGAGAGATTCCCAGGGTTTTGCAGGTAGGATGGGTCCCTGAGGGAATCAACCCAGTGATGCTGAATGCATGACTCAGCTACATCCTCTTTTCTCTCAGTTGGACAGCTATGGCTCATTCACCTAGTTAAAAGCTTAGGGCACAGAGAGAACTGAAAGGAGAGCAAGGGAAAAAGGTACTTTGTTGAGGTACACAAAGAACTGCTTTAGAAAAATGCAGCCAGTGCTAAAGAAAAAAAAAAAGAGGATATAAAAAATAATCTTTGATTGCTCTATTAATAGCACTATTCAACCTGACGTGCGCCATCTTAACCTGCTTCATCCTTCATAGACAGATGGTCAACAAAACCAATTAACCTCTTTTTTTTCCTCCTCTTCATCTCATCTGCGCCACCATTCACTTCTCCATTCAGGCCTGCCCATGGGAGAAGAGGCGGGCACAACCTAAGCTTTTCATCAAGAAAAGACAAGCTCCCAACTGGATGGTTAGCTTGAATTACAGAGGAAAGTCAAACTGCACAGTGTCCTCTAGAGTTATTGAACTCCTTGAAAAAGATAAAGCCAAAGAACCATGAACAAGAAGTGAAATGAGCAACAGTTCTCACTGTGAGAAGAGTTGAGTTTAAAAGAAGATTAAAAATTGGCTAAAGTGTCCTCCAGCCTTCTTTAAAGCCAGTGCAGAAAGAGCGTAGCGTAGGAAGACAACACTCTCCAACTTAAATGCACATGATGAATATAGGACATAAATGCTATAATATTCCGCACTAATGAGAACTATTTAATACACTTTGCAGGAAAGCTATGAAACTCTAAAGATATCTACAGTAACAGAGTGCTTGGCAGGGTTGTTGTGGATTAGTCAAATAAACCATGAAGGATAAAACCATGAGTAATGAGCTGGCAATTTTCTCTGCCTGAGATTATTTGTTTATGCAATTGCACACAAAGAAGGTTTCTCCATAGTGATAAATTTTAATCTCTGA
This sequence comes from Apistogramma diplotaenia, assembly GCA_015052665.1. Lineage (NCBI taxonomy): Eukaryota > Metazoa > Chordata > Actinopteri > Cichliformes > Cichlidae > Apistogramma > Apistogramma diplotaenia. Next base: position 16,923 of record VOQJ01038387.1, on the reverse strand, counting down.
AAGATGTGTGATGTAATTATTTGGGTTGCTACACACATAATTTAATTTTAACTATTTCTTTTTTAATTTCATTATTGTTCAACATGATGAATCCACATTGGTTGAGACTCTTGGTGATGATCTCAGGCATGGATGTCTTTTCCTGCAATGAAGGCATGTTTATATTTCTTGAGTAAAATGTGAGCAGCTTAAATCTATAGAAAAGCAAACTTTGGAGTAGAAGACTGTGCTGTGTCTTATAAGCACTGCTGTTTGTGTTCACCTCTACTGTAGCTCTGTGTTGATGGTTTCTTTACATTTTGCAGTTAGAAGGAAAGTCATGTATGGAAAAGAAGACTGATAAAGACACTTTTTAAACTTCTATTCTCAGTAACAAAGCTCAAAAGGCAGGGACCATTTTGGTCTCATCATCAGTCCGTCAAGTTGGTCCAAATGAAAATATCTTAAAAACTAGATGGATTGCCATCTACTGTGTCTTATCTAATAAAATATCTCAACATCTGTTTGATGTTTTAGCAAAATTTGCTTTTGTATGTCCAAGTAAATAAGTAATTTGGTATAGTTGTGCCTCCTCAGGATTTTGGTAGATTGTGTTTAAATGAGGTGCGGATATTTAAAGGTCTTTCTTCTACCAGCAGGTAACTGTCCATAGAATTAACACAAGTGAGTGGATGCCATGTGTCCTTCTTCATACACGCTTGAACACCCTCGGTACTGAGAATGCATCTCATGGGAGATACAATAATATGAAAAAGTAATTTCTTTGTGTTTCGCTTGCAAGGATTCAGAGTTTCTAGTAGTTTTTAGTCCTCCAGGATTTCTTTGGATGTGCTATGACACTGTGGTCCTCCTGCTGACCTACTGTTTTCTATCTGTTTCTTTCTATTTTCGTTTTCACTCTCTCCCTGTGTGTGTGTGTGTGTGAGTCGATTGACTCTGCTTGTCTGATTTAGGGGCGGGGTTTCTCCAGGAGTCCCCGCCCTCCTGATTCACACACCTGACTGTAGCAGATGAACCGTATCTGACAGTATCAGACCTGACACGGGACTTGAGAGATGCACCTGGCCCTTCAGGTGATCCATCTACTGTTCACGGAAGCCTTATAAAAAATGGTCTCAGTGGAAGGGTGGCTGTCAAGAAGCCATTTTAAAGGAAGGGAAACAGTATATTTGTAACTAACCAGGCAGCTCATTCTCCTTCTCTCGACAATACTTTCTTCTTATGAAGGTTTGACCTTATTTGACCTTGAAGAAGAGGTCAGAAGTCCGAAGAAATGTAAATGTGTATATGTTGACAATACACTTACATGAATCACAGTTGCTAAGTTATAAGGCTTTTTCTCAGTTGTTGACCAATAAATCATTAAGTTGACCTTGAAGACCTTGGTGGATGTTTGCCAGATTTTAATGGATTGTGACACCAATCAACAACGCTACAGTGTTTTATTAGAATTCGTTCAAATCCTGAGCGCTAACGGCTGCAGAGAGTGCAATGCAAAGAAACTTTTTTCCAGTAATTTTTCACCTGTATGCATCTGTTTGGAAAAAAAAAAAGAATACGCATCAAAACTGCCCTCTTTACCTGGATGGTGTAACAGTGGCAGAAACAACGACTTTGTCCTGGTTAATTGGTACTGACACAATATGAGACAGTTACACAATACAGCCCTGACACAACAATTGTAGGACAAAATCTAACAGGCGCAGACAGGTGCAGTAGTGTTGACATTTTAGAATTATAAGTTGTGTTGAAAATCTTCCCTAATGAAATGTCACGGCATGTTTGAGCTCCATCTTTGTGTCTGTTGCAGGGCACAGAGAGCCTTCTCTCCGTCTTATTGTTGTTCCCTTCCCCTCTCTCCCGCTCCCTCTCCCCGTGCGGAGATGAAGGGACAGACATGAGTGATGGTGACTGGCACAGGTGGGTATTGTTTGTTGGCAGAGGAAGAAAGTTGAGAAGGGAGATGACAGCATCAACTTAATGTGTTTTTCTCTCTCTGTCTCTGTCAGGTGCACTGCTTACACACAATTGTGAGACAGTCTCCGAGTGTAGACGCACGCACACCAACACGGGAACACTGACGCTCACGTCTCATTGTATTTTTGACACTGACAAAAAAATGTGCACGCTCTCACTCGTACGCCACACCGAGGGTGTAAATGAGAACGAGATGAGAGGCCGCTAATAGCGTAGCACCTGTCAGCAGCTGATAAAAGCGCTCAATGGGTTAACGAATGTCACCATCAAGGGTGAGCCGGCAGCCGATGGAATTCTTGTGTTGCACATTTGTTTGACCTTGATGCCACTTCAAATGGTTGTGATCGTTCGACGGCAAAACAGAAACTTCCTGTCTTTTCCATCCCGGTAATACTGTCATAGGTGAGGTAATTAAGGTAATTTAAAAGGATGCTATGATTGCTTTCAACACGTACAATAAAAAAATAAAAAATAACATCCACCTAAGTGAAAGAAATAGCCGTCAAACACTAGTTTCCTGGACGAATGCCTCGTGGAGTTTGGCGTGCCCCTGGCAAAATGGTGAAAGTAAACTCAATTCATTCTTCATTTAGCTTTGTCTTTGGTCTCTGCCAGCTTCTGAAGGAAATATCTTGCTCCTCCTCCTGTGTTTGTTGGGTAATTGCTGTCAGTATTTGTTTACTCTTTGGTGATAAGTAGTTGCAGAGCTGCCTACTACTAAGACAGACGCTGAGTGTGATGAAAGTGAACCCAAACACTGAGGTTGTTGCCCAGACAGCTGAAAAATAACCCGACTCACTAAAACTGAGGGGAGCAGGAGATTGCTGTGGTAATTCTCTGTTGGTGCGATCTCTTTTACATTGTCAGATTTACAAAAATTGTCAGTTGATTGTTAACAAAAATGTAAATTAAAAACATTTAAGCAGGTGTAGACATATGGTTTCCGAAGCATTTGCATCCTTCTGAGGCTAACTTGTGTTGTTACACATCACAGTATTTCTGATAGATTACAATTTTGCTCAAACAGTGTAATAACACTTTCATTTGATCTGCTTTTTCCTTTGATTTGTACATCTATCCATCTGATTTTGGCTGCTGGGGCAACAGTCTAAGCTGAGATGCCCAGACCTCCCTCTCCATGGTCCCATAGGAACATCGAGACAGAATCTCTCCAGCGTGTGTTTGATCTGCTCTAGCGCCTCCTCCCACTTGGACATGCCCAAAACATCTCACCAGAAGGCATCCTGGTCGGACGCCCAAACTATCTAAACTGACTGCTTGGATGTGGAGAAGTGGTGGCTCTTTGCTGAACCCCTGTTGATTGTCCAAGCTTGTCACCTTATTTCCAAAGTTGGATCTTCGTAGTACTAGACTTACAGTCCTTACTGGGGGGGTGGTTGGCCCACAGGACGGCTATCTCATGTGGCTCACTTGGCATGAGCCCAGCCAGGTCCCATGGACTATGGCCTGGCCAAGAGGCGCTCTGTGAGAGGCCACTTCCACAGGTCTGGCTCCATGGTGGGGCCTTGGTAACCGTGTCTCAGTAAGGTAATGTGAGGTAATGAGGTAATTGTTTTCTTCTTCATGGGGGTTTTGCAAATCCCATTTAGTCTGGAGAGACCAGGCAAATTAGCCCCCGCAATACAGCTACTGGGATCACTTGGGCACACAAACCCTCCACCATCATACAATTATAATTCATGGAAGGATCTATACTAATATATACATAGTAATAGTAATTAAACTTGCTAAACATGTAGAAAGATATGTAAAATGCTATGATTTCAACTGTAATTTATATCTGATGTTTTTTTTTCCATAAAAACAAAACCAAAAAACCCATAAAAAAACCCAAATAGTTAGCATTTCCTAAAAACATCAACATTATCGACAAATCCAGACATGAAATTTTCTCTCAGACATTTTGTTTCCTCTGCACCAAACTGCAAACTGAAGACACCTAAACGAGGTTTATGTCTAATCCATTTTTCAGTGGCCATACTTCAGTGTAGTCACACATGTCTGGGGAATCTGGATTCAAGGAACTCAATCAGTGCATTTGGCCTTCTAGGAAGAGCTCTTTTCTTTTTTAGCCAAACCAGCCTGACTGCCCTTGGGAGAAACACTTAACCTCCAGCTGTTCCCAAGGAGCAGTCAGTAGGAAAGTGTTAATGTACTTGGCAGCTGTCTGGTGTGAACATTTCCACAAGGGAGGCTGCTAAAAATGCACACTTTTCATCAAATCATTCCACAGTAAATAGCCTAATAAATAAACTAATAAAATCCCACTCAGATCCCAGTGATGTGCAGTGAACTCTTCATTTATGACATCTAAAACTCATCACAAATTATTGAAATGGGTATTTGGGCATAAACTCGTTCAGACAGATTATTTGCCATGATAACAAAGTAATTTTGTGTGAAATGTTGCAATACACGCTCCATTTCCCCCACTTCCCCCTCTCTGATGGCTGAATGCTTGGTTTTGTGTCGAGGAAGAGGTGTGAGCGCTGACGGATACAGTTTATAATTTAAAGATACTGGCGTATACAGTTTACCAGTTTTCTTATGCTTTCTAGGTTTGGTAATATTAAATATGTCTTCATCTCTCATCAACAACTGTTTAAACAACCATTAGGTGTCACGAAACACACTCATGCAAGCTCACACAAACAGATGCCAAATGAATGAACAGAATTCAGCCGCAGACATCGCGGCCTCTTACAAATTGGCACGCACATGTCTGTGTGCACACACACAAGTGCACACAGCCTGGCACTATCGGAGACTCTGACATGGTTGTTTTGCAGGGGAAGACAGAGGAATCATGCGATAGAGTTTCAGACAATGTGCAGTGTCTGCTTCTTCATTCTTTTTCCATTACGAGGCAATATGCTCATTCAACCTTGGCAGCAGCCAACAGCTTTTCTTTGGCAGACCTGGATCTGAGAGCAGGACTGCCTATCTCCGCTCTCTTCTTTGGCTTCCTGGAATAGCTTGATTGATATGTCTCTCTGTGTGTGAGCTTGTGTGTGTCTGTATACATGTGTGCATCAGTGGAGGAGAGTCAGAAAGAACAAAAGTGATGCTTGGTTCAACTGCCAACCTGTTTTTTTTTTCCCTTCAGTGTTCTTGTTTATCTGTTGCTTAGCGAGGTATCTGAGAAACTACCCAACACAGCATAGTTGCATATTTCACAAAGTGTTAAGTATTTCCACCGTGTCTCAAAAACGAAGAGAGTAGTTTTTTTGTTGTTGTGATTGTAACTCCTGAGCCATGAAATGTATCAGCAAAACTGGCTTACTCCCTGGATTCCTTTGCGCGACCTGTGCTTGTCAATGAGGGCCCAGCTACTGTAATTCTGCCGTGGAACAGCAAAACATGACCTATTTTCCATGTGTAGTTTCCAGAAGCAAGACAAATACTAGTAAATAACACTGCAGGAGTACTGGATACAACAGACTAGTAATCATTTGGATTTAATGTGTCTTTTTGTGCTTAGTTAAAAATATGAAAAATAAGTCCTGTACTGTCTTTGACAACATTCAAAGGAGCTGGAGAATGCCAAATGACAGTTACACAGAGTAATTTTGCATGTTTATGATGTTTTATTTATATAGCTCTAATTTTTTACAGTTCTTAAATCACTGTACTCTGGTACAGTAAGTGTCCTCTGGTATGAACCACTGTGTTCCCTTTAGGCCTGTTGGTCCTTTGAGCTGCAGTTTGACATGTACAGAAGATGGTGAGCACCGCAGGTTTCTGTTGTTCTTGTTCTGATGGGGGGAAAAGCTGTTTAGCTGAACTGTTTCTTAGAGGGAAAATGTGTCTTCTCATGTTCTCATGTATGCTTGTCAGGAACAAATAAATGCTGATGCTGGAAAATGTTGAGTTTTTTTCTGTTTTGGAATCATTTGCAAATATGTTTTTGGCAGCAAATTTGAGTCAAACCACGGAAAGAAATGAATGAATGAATGAATGAATGAAAAAAATATGTACTTTTGTTCCTTTTTCCTTCTTTTCTACTTTCTTTTACAGTGTAAGTATTGCACTTCCTAGTTTTAGAAGTATCAGTGTGTGTATTTGTATTTGTCGGCTTTAGTGGTACTCTTACAGAGGTACCAGTGTATATGGAGCCTAATGGATACTATATAAAAGCTCTCAAGAGATGTAGATTAGACACAGAGTACAGTGAGAGAATAGTTGTGCTTTTGTGTCTGTGTGAATGAGTCTGGGTCAGAGAAAAAGCCTATATATGAAATGTGTGTGAGGGAAAAAAGAATGTGCCTTTGTTCTTCATGAATACGTCTCGATCTCAGGTGATTTGTGTGTGTTTAAGAGGGTTTTAGAGTGCTTCTGAAAGTGTGTAGTGAAGGAAGTGATATCCAGAGATACTTTTCCCCCCTAAACCAGGAGGTATAGCCCATGGAAATATGCATTAATGCACTATATCAACACATCCACTCCCCATGACAAGGAGAAGAGACACTTCCAGAGTGGATAGAAAATGCCAAACCAATATATCCAACCTGAGTAGTGATAAGGAAAATCTATAACTTCCACAGGCTCAAATTTTTTTCCTGAAATTGGTCCCCTTTGACAACAAGTGAAGCCTCACATCTTAATGTGTCTTTTTACTTGGAGACAGCGTGACGATGCAACTTGGGAATGTCATGCAATAAGAAAGCTATTCAGCTTTCCAAAATAAGATATCTATCTAAAAATGGTGGCATCTAACTAGTCAAGTGCTGGGATGTCAGGAATTTAAAAAATGGAAAACAGGAAAACAGAGCCATAGTTTTTAATTGAAATGATCATCAGAATTTTAAATAAATAATTTAAAAAAATAATGATAAATTGATTTGCTATTGGCAGTAGATGCAATTGAAAAGTGTTATATTTTTTGTTAAATAAAAAAAAGTTAAAGGTAGGTTAAAGAAATCTGACTAATGGTGCTGTTCTTCCTCTGTCTTGGATCCCTCTTCAGAAAGGTTGCCAAAAAAAGGATTGCACAAACTGATTGATCCTTTTCTGTTTGTGTTCCTCTCTGCTGAGGTGCATTGTGCTACAATTGAATGCAAATTCACTTGACACCCAAATAGAAGCAAATCCACCATGGTAGTGCAAAGTGATGTAGAGTAAGTGCTACCACGGTACTAAAATCAGACACGCTTCAGGAGTACATAACAACAGTAATTGTCACGGCCCTCCAGTCCTCCTGTGCCGGCTCACCCGTTCTCCCTTTCTCACACCTCTGCTCCCGCCCTGCAGTCCTGCACACCTGGGATTATTGAACTCACCTGTTGGCCATCATCTGATTTGCTGTGTGCTATTTAAGAGGAACAAAGACTGATGGTTTATCTGGAAATAGTGAAGTTGGTTCTGTCTGTCAGAATGTTTGCTTGTTACTACTTTGTGCCTTCAGCTCACCGGTTTGTTCTCGTCTGTGCAGGAATCCAGCACTGTCTCTGAGTGAGTTACTGAGATAGTTTTCCCTGTGGAGAGATTTATCTGTGGACCTGTCTGTATTGGAGTTTTGGCTTTGTTAACTGGAAATCCTTCAGCTGTCAAAATCTGGCCTTTGCTTCATTGTAAAAAAAAAACGTAACTTATATTCCGAGCCTGTGTCCGAGTCCCATCATAGACTGCAAGTTATAATAAAAACTTTTATTACCAAAGTTATGAAGTGTTTAACTAAATTTATAATAGAAAAACTTTAATTAGTGAATTAAAGATAATAAAAACTAGATCACGAGCTTTTCACATAAAAAGCTGGCAATTGTTCAAGCTTATATCAGCACCTATGGTTAATAGAATCATCAGCTGACCTAATGAGCATCTCTTTGAACTATGGCAGACAACATTCATGTTTTCCATTGATTCAGCTGCTGGGTACAAACTATATGCAGACATTATTTTGCCATCAATAATGGTATGCATATAGTTTGGATGGAGAAACATGAGACTGGATTAGAAGTTATTTGTTGCCAATTTAAACAAAAACACCAAGTAACTAAATCGGTATATGAAGCCTCGGGGTGACTCTGCATGCATTTCAAACTGAATTCATATTTTTTTGCCCAAATTTAAGCACACTGGACTTGTCTGAGAACTCAGAATTAAATCAAGCTAACATTCAGCCACTAAAGCAACATTTTCTCATCAAGAATGCAAGTAAATGCAACATTTGGCATCTTATTCAAAAATAATAATTTTCTGCCTTTTTGCATAACAGTAAATGTGACAATTCTGGTTTATGCCACTGCATAAACTTACTTTGGATGGTGGTCCAATGAATTTGTTAGCACTATATACTAAACTTTGTTAGGTACACCAACAAAGGTAGGGTGATGATGCAGTCAGGGGAGGCAGGTGAGGCACAGCCTCTACATTTTAGCTGGTGTATATAATGCACAGTTTTTTTTAAATTAACTGTATGTGTGTAACGTATTCTTGTGCTGAGTGATCATTAAACTGCTGCAAAGGGACACTAGGTGAGGCACACAGTTTTTATACCTCATGGCAGGGGGCGCTGGTGATCCCTTCTTACGACTCCTCGGCTGCAGAATAATAGAATTAGACAGCAAGCTACAGTAAACAGTTAGCAAACAAGTTATCGATTCATAAGGAGCGGAGCATGGACTTCATTTATAAGTAAAGGTATGACGATTTTTTTTTGTAGTTTGTATATGTCAATAATGCTGATATGAAATTTTAAACAAAACACGTTAACTGTTGCCAATCAAATAAGCTGCTCTGTAGGGTTCATATGTTTGTAAATCTGATGACATCAGTGCCTCACCAGCCTTGACCGTCACCGCACGTTACTCATAGGTAGGTTCAACTTTTGGGTTGGACCTTCTTTTGCCTTCAGAACTACCTTAATTCTTCACGGCATAGACTGAACAGAAAGATTTCTCAGAGATTTTCTTCCATATTGACATGACAGCATCACACAGTTGCTGCATATTTGTAGGTTGCACCTCCATGATGTGAATCTCAAATTCCACCACATCCCAAAGATGCTTTATTGGATTGAGATCTGGTGACTTTGGAACCAATTTGCATACAGTGAACTTCTTATCATGGTTGAGGAGCACCTTTTTGGGTTTGTTAGTCTGCGGTTATAAACTGTCAACTGTCAGCCGTCATTTTTCTTTGCGTGACTACATAATCTTGCGTTTCTTTTAGGTCATGATGTCTTTAGATGGGTTATAGTTGGTGACTGCTTTTTTATATTTCCTTGTGCTTTTTGGGATTTTATGGACATTATTCAACAAAAAAAAATCAAACAAAAAAACAAAACTTTTTATAACTTTCTCCTTGTGCCTTACTGATTGGTCCCTGAGAGTCTGCAACAGTACTCAGGCAGGCTGTAGCCTTTAAACAATGCTCAACTTGTAGCTAAAGGAGCCAAAGTGCCCCCCCCCCCGCACCCCACACACACACGCACGCACATGCACCATTACTCCACCACCAGCCTGGTCTGTAGATTAAAATGTTA
>VOQJ01038384.1:33139-53876 GCA_015052665.1 Apistogramma diplotaenia | reverse complement strand
GTGATCAACAGAATTAACAAACAGAGATGCGCCCTCCATCAATTTTAATAAACAGATAATATTTATTTTCGTTGTATCTAAGTATTTTAAGAATATATAAATTCTCGTAAAACATTTATATTCACGTGTAAATAAAAAAGAATTGAGAACCTGATAGCCTGCTTTTCAGCGATTACAATGGGAGGCAATTTGATACATTTTTAATTATTCGTGTATTTATTTTTTCAAATGAATGGCGCTCATCTATATCACCAGCTTTGGATGTTTACCAACATTATATGAATAAAATGGGGAAACTTCAGAGTCCCACTTGGAGAGGAAGTAGCGGATTTATGCTAATGAAGGAGTTGAGGCTCCGCTACGCTGGTTGGGAACCGCCCTTCATTCACCACATGGTTAAAAGGAGAGTCTACTCGCGCCACTTTCGCAATCTTACTACGATTCCCAAAATCCTAGCAAATCATAATAGTAGCACATGGCTGTGCGCTTTTTGGGGGGTTACACATCTTCGCTGTTGTTTAATCTCCGAATTCTGTTTTCTTTTCAAAATTTTGCAGATATCCAAGAAATTGTGAGTAAACGGTAAGTCCGAGCAAGTGAGTGAAGATGGTGGATTTTTTTTTCATTTTTATTTTTTGGTGTCTTACAAGGCGCATGTTATTGGCAAGAAACCTGTTGTTAGCTTCTTCTTTTTTGAGGGGGCGAGATGCGGTAAATGTCGGAAAAGTGAAACGCACGGGGTTGACTTCGACACGAGTGTGCACTTTAACGTTTACACGAGTGGGGAGGGAGAGGAAAACATTTTAATCGTCAGTTTCCGCATTTAAAAGCAAATGTTGTATGGGGCGCATGGCAACCTCTCCTCCATGGCTGGAGAATGAGGGAGATTTGAAAAGCATGTGTTGCTGCTGCACCTCTTGTCGGTACATGGGGGAAGTGGTCCTCACTCGTTTAAAAAAAAAATATCCGCTGCACATTTCGGTAGAGGCTGCGAGTTGTAGACTCGTGCGCTCGCGTTGTCAGCCGTGTGCCCCTGTTATTTTTGAGTTTTCAGTCAATTCGGGGTGCAGTGGTGTACATTTAAAAGTGCCTCCAGAACAAAGCAGCAGCACATGGGGGGTTGTAGCAGGCCGCGCGCCTTTGCCATCCCGCAAGCTGCCGAGTTAGCGGCTAACTCTTACCATACCGACGGATATTATGTATTTAACATTTTTACAAGATCAGCACCACTGTCATTGGCTTGCAGGGCCTTGTTTCGCATGCTCAAGCGTCGCTGTCAGCGTTTACAAGCACCTGGGAGCACGTGTACTGATATCTAATTAGCATGTGTGAGTTAGCCATACTAAAGCAACTAAGTTGGCTAAGGCACGGGGATACAATGCTTGGAAGTGGAAGGAGAGCGGTGGCGAATACACAAACGTTGCCGGCACACTTCGCGTGACTAATGGGTATTGGCTTAAGTGATGTCTCTTAAGGAAGACTGAATGGGTGACCACATTTTTTGATTTGGATAATTATCTAACAGCTAACCACACTGTGGCAGGTCCCATGCGTTAGCCTGTTTGGCTAGCACATGCTCGCACCGGACTGTTTTGATGGAGCCCTCTCGGGTAACTATTAGCTTGTGTGTGCTGGATTCTCCGTTAAGTTTGGAGCAGCTGCGGGTTCACGCGTGGTCCGCAGAGCAGTCACAAGTGGACAAGCTCACGTGCAGCAAATTTTAGCTGTATGTGTGTGTGCGCGCACCGATGTAGCCCATGTGCTATGTTTTTGTGCAGTGGCTATTAGATTTTTTTTTTTTTTAAATGTGGACTCCTGGGCGCCATGTTAGCGGGTGGGGGAGGGGTACAGAAATGTGGCTGCAGTGCAAGTGTTGGTATCCGTAAGCAGTCCCGGTTCAGACTGATTTATCTCTTAACTTTACAAACATATCTGCGTTTCTGTGACGTTATCGTCCCAGTTGCCATGTGGGAAGCCTGGCTGCATGAGATTAATGGAATAGGGGGTTTGTTGGGATTGTGGGGAGGATAAATGGACAATGTACTGCTACTGTGATGATTTGTGCAGAATTTCTCAACTTGCAACAAACAAATCATTTGCAGAATAAAAGTCTGAAAAGATCCATGTTCATAGATGATGAATAAATGTTCAGGGCTTTACAAGGGTTTGTTTTGGTGTTTAATAAATGTGTACACAATTGCATAAGAATCTAATAACTTATCCAGTGATTCAAAATTTCAGTTTAAGCATTTGATGCCTTAAGGGGTTTATGGGCTTTCAAACCAATAAAACTCAATAGAGAAGCTCGTTTGGTCTTAAGTTGGGGGGGGGGGAAGCCAGCTCTAGTTTGTCAAGTGTCTGTACATGCTCCCTTTTCCTGGCTGCATTAGGTTACAACTGTAATTCAAGTGTGAACTTTGGGGGGATAAAATTACGTGTGTCAAGACTTGAAACAAAACCTTTTTTAACATTTGATAGACTGTGTAAATTAGAAATATTCTATACAGTTTTGTTCTTGGAACGGTTGATTTCAGCTACTCGTACTCTTAATGCTTCATCTTATTTATCTTTACAGAGTCCTGCGCACATCTGTATCTTCTGGACGGCGCTCACCGTGGCTTTAAAGGCAAAGGAATGCCACATGGGACGGTTTCAAGTCACTGTAGTGCCAAAGTGCTTACAGTGCAGGTAGTTTTGTTCAAATCTACTGCAGTGAAGGCACTTTCAGCACTCTTCTGATAATGTTAACTGAAGGAGCTGACTTGTTCACAAACACGGCCCGTGTGTTGCAAGTCCAAAGTGGGCTGAATCCACATGCACTTGTTAATGCACATCTGGCAAGACCATGTCAGCTTGCTGTGAGGCTCGGCTCCCTGTTGTTCTGGAGCAGAGCAGCTGTGTTTGGAGCAAACATGCTAAATGGCTTCGACATCACATCCTGTCACATGCACACAAATCAGCAGTGTTGTGTATTTTTAGTTTGCTTTATGCGCATGGTGACGTAAGAAAAATCGCCTGGCAAAATACGACGACCACTAGTACTTATGCTAAGGTGCATCTAGTGCAGATAGTGAAGTAGACTAGCACCTACTGCCCTAAGTGCTCCTTCTGGCATAAGGAGCTGGGACTCTCATCTGTCTCTGTGCATGCATGTGAGAGTGGCTTTCTTAATTATTTTTGCCTAGATACTCCCTTAATCTTAATTGCGGCGGTCCTCCGTTAGTTTTGCATAGTTGCGCTGCAAGAAGTAAGTTGTGCAAATCTATGCAAAACTGACGGTGGCCTGCGTTCCCATCCAAATCCTCTCTGCGACTGTTTCAGTCCAGTTACACGTCAGTCGATAATGTAAAGACAGGTTTCAGTAGTATTAAAGTGCTTATAGTGCAGGTAGTTTTCTTGTTTTCTAAATTCTACTGCAATGTGAGCACTTCAAGTACTCCTAGACTACGTCGTCTTGGGGAAAACTGCAGAGGTAGCTTTTGCACGTGGGTCTCTGGTTAGTTTTGCTGGTTTGCTTTCAGCTTTTCAATGTAGTGCTGTGCAAATCCATGCAAAACTGATCATAGAACTGAAACTAATCTATCAAGTGATCCCTTTCTGTGCAGGTTGGGAGAAGTGGCAATGCTCTGTGCTTGTGCGGTATTGCACTTGTCCCGGCCTGTTGAGGACACAGGGAATTGTTCTGCAAGTTCTCCTTGAATAAATTTATTAGAATTTGATTATCATCTTGGATATCACCATCTCCTTTCTGTTTGTTTGTGTGCCTATTAACAAGCTCTTAAATATAGGCTGCTTCAGAGTTATGCAAAAATGTAACAGAGCTACAAGTCATACATATCTAAGGAAACGGTGGCAATGGGCACTTTGTCAATAAATTTATTTTGAAAAAATTTTTTTGTCAAATATTTGGTGTGTATATAAAAAGATTTCTTAGGTTTCACATATATTTTATTGGTTGGAAAGCTTAAATGTCTCAGGAGGAAGGGGGGGGATATAAATTTTACATATTTTTACATCTTGGTTTTACTATTCTGTGTAATCTGGGCCGTCTCATTCAGTCAAATGTGTGGACAGTAGTGGGGGGGACTATAAGGTAAATTTCACACAAATTTTTAATTATTTTACTGTAAATACTTTGAGGGACTTTTAGTGTCTTGAATTTTGATGTTTAGTGTTTTCTAAAAATCTGAGTTAATGGAAGTAGACTTGGCAATTTCACCACCCTCCAGCAGAGGGAGGTAGCTGTGCACTTAAAAGTGAGCAGTGGAAGTGTAATTTTATGCCAACTATTCAAATGTATCACTTTTTTAAATGGGCATATTGATATGTGACCTAATGACAACTGCAATTTTGAAAAAAAATTTATAATGACAGTTTTCCTGAAATCACCCCCTTCCTTTGTTCTCCACTTATTCTGCCTAAACCCCGTTGCTATGAAGTATTGTTAACCAATATCACCTGAGTGGGTGCCCCCCCCCCACCCCAAGTCCTATACATTCAACATCTAGCAGAACTCCGGTCATTGAGCAGAGTTTCCATTATTTGGTATTGTATGGTAGGCTGGCAGAGGGAGCCATTCACTGGAGTGTTCATCTTTCATTATCATGTCCCCTCTACTTGACAGACAAGATAAATGGGAAGCATCCAGAGAGGACATGAACTCAAAGATGCATTTCTGCTTGTCATTCTGTGCAGATTGCTCCAGCAACCTCTATTTAAGTTGATGTGTAGAAAAGCCTATGCCTTTATTAGACTCGGACTGCTGCGTGATTGTAGGCTGTCAGGTGAAAGGCAGCCGGCACATTTAAGTTGTTGTCCAGACTTTGATCAGCTACAGTGTTCCGGCTTGTTTCAAGTACAAAATATTGGGGAAAATGGAATTCATGAGAAAATTGTGTAACTGCTTTTAGCCAAGCTACCAGCAGGTTTGTTCCTTGTTCAGACTCAAATATCGACCCATGTAGTTTAACCGCTACTAGGTGGTTATTGATTTTGACACCAGCAGTTTCCAGAGGCTTTTAACCCTTTTTTAAAAAGCTATGACTGGGTTAATAATTTGTGATTTTTTAAAAATAAATTATCCAAAAATATAATTTTTTTTTCTGTACCACTGCGGTAACGTGCAAATTTCCCCGTTGTGGGATCAAGTTCTATCTTATCTCTTAAAATGTTCGTTGCAATGCCATGAAGCTTTCTTTGGTGACCACGAGCAACATTCCAGAGAACTTTATTGTTCCTAGAAAGAAAATCACCTCATTATTGTCATAAATATGCAGCAAATTTTGTCAAAGAATAGTACAATTTGATAGCCTCTGTAAGTGATTTTTAAGTAGGAATCATTTGTGGTTATTCAAGGATGGGGAAAATGCTGAAAGATAAAAGCATCTGATGTGGCACTCAAGTTATGAAATGTTAGAATATATTGCTTGGATCATGTCATTGTATTGCATGTGCTATTAGACAGGGGTGAGTAAATAGCTGCGTGAGCTATATATATTTCATTGCCATGGGAAATTAACACGTCACTGCAGTTTGCACCCAGTCCTCGCAGCACAAATGCTCTTTCCAGGCTTTTTGTCTTCTTGCTTGATTGCATTGTTCATCTTGTAGACCTTCCTAATCTGTATTCAGAGTTCAGCCTCTTTCCCCTATCGCCTCATTTATGGAAAGAAATGATAGAATTTTTTACTAGCCCCTTAACCCATTAAAGAGGTATTTTTCAGCCCGGGTTTATTACATTTTATTGTGAACAGTCTTGCCCTCACTGTCCACTGCACCGATGGAGATGGTACAGAATCCAATAGTCAACAGGACATTCGTTCACTCGTGCACCGTGCTCTGCTTTAGCTCGAGTAATTAAATTGGAGATGAGACAAATATTTAAAAATTCAATGTGCCCTGGTTCCTTGAGGGTCAAACTCTTTGGAGCCTGTTTGTACACACTTAAATTATTTTTGGTTTGTGAGCATTTTTTTTGTTAAATATCAATGTTTAATAGCCCCAGCTCACTATCCTGAACACAAACTCTCATCCTGATAGTAGGTACTAACCCCAAGCCATACGTGGCTGTCTCGAAGGCCACAATTTAGCAGAAATCAATTTGATTTATGTCAAAATCCTATCCTAAACAGGTCTGTAGAGGCCCTGCTTTCATGGTTATCAGTCGATTTTAAAGAAACCCACCTGGCTCCTCTTAGGACCTATAGGCCTAACTGAATATTCAAAAGGGACTCTGTGTGTGTGTTGATGTTATGTCTCCAGGGATTGTTTAATTCTGCTAACAAACACAAAAAAGATTGTGTGAGCCATGCTGCTGAGGCTGCAGTTCACCGCTGACATTCACTCCAGTGGGGGTCTGCTCCTTCAGCTGACCTCTGCGTGTTAACCATGGCTCTGTCTCAAGGATCGTGCCCGACCTAAGTACGAACTCTAATTTTACGCATGCATATTGCACACCGCAGCTGTCAATTTATGCTAATGCACTTTTGAATCAGCCACGAAAAACAATTAATTTTCTGAGCAGGTTGAGGGGGGATTGTTCACAAGGAGCTTGATCACAATCTTTAGTGCTGGAACACTTGCTGACTATGTGGCTTCTGAAGTGAGACATCGACCGAATTCAGTGTCTTTTTAAGATTGGGAGACAACGTCTCGCATGCTTAATGCACCTTATTGTTTATTTTTAGACCTGAAATTATGTTATATATTATATATTAATCACAGGCGCTGTTGTGTCCGTTGCTGTGTTTAAAATTGAATTGAAGCATGAATTTCTTTGGGCAATGAAAATCAGATTTTTAATGAATTAATTTAGTAAATAAACAAAGCAAATACATGCCAGTCTGAGGCTCATTATGGGAAGCTGCAATATGAAGTAGAGGGCACCAAAAAATGTCTTTAACCAAGCTGCTTTCATGCTACCAATCTCTGTCCTATTTTCGCTCACTCTTGCTGTCACCTGTCTCTCATTTCCTGTCCTTAGGGAGTCAAAGTTCCCTTTGGCTTGAAAGCCTCTCCAATCTTTTTTTCATCTGCCCAACTAATTTCCAGTAGGTCAGCCAGTAAGATGAACTGGCAGAGGTTTCCGCGCCGCAGATGTTAACGCACCAACTGCTCCACAGTTTTCTGGCCCTGGAGTGTGAGAGGCAATTTCAGGGTTATTAGGGAAGTGACAGTGGTAGTCTATTTTACTGTATTTGATATATACAAGTCTGTGAAACATACAGAATCAGAATGATATCGGATGATCAGAAGAAAATAACATTCGTCAAAAAAATTCAAAAGATGCTCATTGGGGCAGCCGTGTAATGCGGGAGCTTTGTCTTTAGAGCAAATAAACTGAAGCTTGGATTTTGGTTATAGAACTGTCTAAATGAACATTTGTACATCTTTGCAAATTATATATAAAATGGTGTGATCAATCCCAAATGCTCTTTCTGTGTCATCTTTCTGATGCTCAGTGTTTTTTTTTTTATTATCATTTGTGTTAGCAAAGCCTATTAGCATTTTGCATTTTCTTGCATACTGTGGCTTTTTCATGCTAAACAGCTGCTTACTGCTTTTGGAAAAAGGTTGATGAGAGCAGTGAGACTTAAGAGTAGGACCGTGGGCTGTTAAGCTAAGATGATGAGCTAAGCAACACTGAAAGACTGCACTGAATTCAGGACAACAGCAAAGTTTGGTGGGAAATCAAATAATGTTTAGCTTATATGCCTTCCTATAACAAATGTGTATAATATGTATATATATATATGTTTTTTTTTTGGTTACATGTAGCCAAACCTGGTATATTAGGATTAGCAGACAGAGACTTTTATGAAAATGTATTTTGGAGACTCATAGGATATCAGTTTTCCCTTCCATGATGGTTGAAGCTACATTGGCAGCCATTATCAATATTCCTTTTCTCCAAAAGAGCAAGTAAGGGAAGACTGGTGGTGGTTCACCAGTTACAGATCTGAGCTGTTACAGTGAAATTCAGGCAGCCTGGTTCAACACAATATTTTGTCAGCAAACTGTGTTTTTTGTGGGGAAATGTGGTGAATTACTGTGTGACACAAAACAGGAAGCAGAATGTTTTCCAGAGCAAACACAGCAATTGGTTGAGAAGGTTTCTCAGTGGCAGATGGCGCAGCAAGTCAAAGCTAACAAAGAAATCCATTCAGCGCGTTTCCTCGATGAACTTTGAAGTAAAAATTCCAATTATAACTAAAACAAAATTGTTTTATGGAAAATGCGGTCTTACATTTAATAGTGTATTCCTCTGATGTGATTGAAGCCACCTCAAACACTGTCACGTATTTATTTATGTTAGATTTATTAGTTCAGGATTACCACAATAAATCACATTTTCCGTTCTGTTTTCTGTTTGCCGAGTGAGCCGAAAGCCTATTCCACTTTTAGAGGAATAACAGTGGGCTCACACATGCGTGCACAGAGCGTCTCGTGGCTTTTGTAAGATTCCAGCATACTATTTATTCTAATCTGCACTGCTGCTTTTGACCTGATATTAAAGACAACACCTGGTGGTTCAGACAACTGTGCCTGGATTTCTTTTTTTCTTTTTTTTTTTGAGAAATCTATTTTCAGTCAAAGAATATATGAAAGGATTGATTTAAATAATTTCAACCCATTGCTATCTTTTATCCTGGAAAGCATGAAATATAGCATTTCAATTAAGGTACATAACTGTTTGTTCCTTTGAGCTCTTTGACACCTGTGCCCTCACCTTGCATGATCTGCATGTAGATCTGACATAATGTCTCATCTCCCAGCATTTCTCTTTGCTTTTGTGCATGCTATATGTATATCTTTGATACAGAGATCTCTAGGAGACGCAACCTTTTGGTCTGAGAGTTTTATCGACAGCTCGGAAGACACATTGCTTTTCTTCCCCTTTCTTCTTAGCGCTATCTCATTAATTAACAAACGGTGTCAAGGAGGATGAGAAGTGGCCTTCACCTTCACTACTGTGGGCACCGTGGGTAAAAAACAAAGTGCTTGAGTATTAGTATTATTAACGTTATTATCCATTACTCAGAATAAGCAACATTTTAAGATCGGGAGATTTATTAATTTGTTTTTAGTCTTTAAAGGAGTGATTGAATAAGTGAAGTTCTATATTTGGCATTATACAGTATATTTCAAAATGTTCATCCCATCATGTAAACACCAATAAAAGACTTGAGTGTAACCTAAAAATGTCACTGATGCAATTTCTCCATGTAAATGCATATTGCTGAAGACAGGTTTGATCATTTCCAATATTCCTCCCACTTCACTTGCTCTGAAAAGATACGTTTACAGCTCGGCTGCGGCCAATGAATCATATAATTTGTCATCGCAGAGTGATTCCCCTCTGAGCTAGTATTAGATTACTGTGTCTCCTAATTACTCGGTCTGAATTTGCATAATATTTCACTTCTATCATCTGAAAGTTTACAAAGTAAAGCTGCGAGCAGTTATCTGTCACCATCTTCAGTCAGGAGAATTGACTGTTTGACCCTGCTTCTGCAAAAATCACACTTGACACTCGTACTCCTGCAGGCAATGTCAAATGAGACAGCTGGGGCTAACTCGGAATGACACACATCACTGAATACCGCTAAAGATGTTCCATTTGTCAGAAATAAACTAATATTTCCTTTCAGCTAAAGCTCCCTGCTCTGCTACATTTTATATTTGCTGTAAGGCAGTTCAGAATCTATGCTAGGTATGAAAGACCTCCTGTAGTGCACAGGAGAGCTACCAGGGTACGGGCGAGCCCTTTGTCCTACATGTAAGAGCCAGTCTTTCTGCTAATGTTGTGCAGAGAGTGTGGAAGAGATTTACTGTACAGCTTCTTGACAATTTTAATAAGAAACATGCAATGTTGCCAGAATGAATCCAGAGAGGATCTCAGAGGCTTTATCACAAGTGAGATAACCATCACGGTTCATTTAGACAGAAATCATCATTTTAGGAAAGTTGATTGTGACCTGGCACATTACTCTTTTCCACAATCTATAAAGCTGCAGTATATTGTCATACAAAGAGCTTTAATCTATGATGATGCATCACTGTATAGAAGTGAATTTTTTTTCTCATGCATTTAATTGTAAAAGAAGGATATCAAAGATGAAATGTGTGGGATTGCATGAAAACAGATGTATGGGGGTGCTATTGATGCATTAGTAGGTGGACTGCAGGCACATCTTTTTGTCCCAAGTAAAAGCTGCTCATTCAACAGATGAGCAGCAAATTGATGTACAGTCACAAACACCAGTTGTGCACATTCCTGAAATCTCAATAAAAATCAAAATTTTCTATGATTCTGCAAGTAAAAGAGTCACTATATAAACTTCCAGCATCCCAGTATAAGTTAAACTGGCTTTGAATTAATGAGCTGTAACAGCTACAGCAGTGTCATCCTGGTAATGGAGTGCGGACCGAGGGCTTTCATATTATCTCTGTGTAACAAAGCAGACGCTCACGGAAATCAGATCAGTTTGTAATGCAGCGGCACATCAAGCTATAAGAAGCCTCTGCATTACAAGCATTCCACTGCTACACGCCATCCTGAGCAATTACACTTCATCTTGAAGGTCTGTTATTTAAAGCAATAACAAAACCGATGAACAATATAATAAAAATGTTATTACTAATACTATTAACCAGCCCTATAATTACATTAAACAAACATTCCAGTCTGTTACAGTGCTGCTGTTAAATTCATAGTAATTTGTTTCATTTTGTCTAAGTGAGGCAATCACATAAAGATTTATCTCACCAAATATTTGTATTTCTATGTCATCATTTTGACAACCCAAAATGATCTTAATAGACAATAATATGAGTGTCTTTAAACCTCACTTTCAAACATTGTCAAGTGTAATATTGTAAGAAATTTCCATTAGGACGTACATGACTTCCTCAGTATAATGTTTTCTCAGATACATTGATTTGCTTCCTCAATTAGCCCGTTTGCTGCCTGGCTTATTTGTTTCAATTACTGTCAGCTACAAACTTCCAGAAATATTGATGATGCACAATCTTCGCTACAAATGGAAGTCAGTTAATGAATGTTTTACTTCTTAATTCTATTATTTCCTCTCACTGAGTTATATAATAGTTTTCTTTTTTTTTTTTCATGGACTTCATCCCGTCACAGTCGAGCCTGTTCGGATTGCGCAGCGCTGTAGATGTAAACCAAAAATGCAAGATGCAAAAGAAGAGACGGGCCATTTTATTTTTGGCTGATGCAAAGTTCAGGAACTAAAATAAAGTCCCAAAAACAAAGTCCAAAAGGCAATCAAACATAAAATCTAACAGCGCATCAAAGACATCAGAATGCACCGGGGGTTTAAAAATGAATTCCACAGGGAAGATAAAGCAGATTATTCAACAAAGAACAGACTGAGGCTGTATATACTGACAGAGCGCTAATTAGGAACGAGACACAGCTGAATGCAATCAAGACAATCAACAGATAGCACACAATTAAAACTCTTCAGCAGACTGGAGTAAAGTAAAGGCAGAACCCGAAGATACAAAATGTTACAAAGGATGAAATTCACTATGGATAATAAGGATATGGTAAATGGACTCGTAGTTATATCGAACCTTTCCTGCTCAATTTGAATGCTGAAAGCACTTCCACAGTTATATACAGTGCTTTATCTAACAATCACACACACACACATGGATACATCAGGGGAAACTCGAGGTTCAGTATCGGCCTGGCCTACGACCTGAGCCACAGCCACCCCCAGATCTGCATAAATACTAAACAGGAACTACAAGTACAAATACAAATGCAAAACACTAATATGCAAGATTACTACAACTACCAATATAAGAACCAGAAAATACAAGACATCAGAGAAAATAAAGACTTAAAATACAAGAACATAAAACCTAACAAAAAGAAACACTGAATTTGAATATAATAACTAAGAATCCCAAAACAGAGACAGATAAACACTCTGAGCACCATCAACAAAAGAAAAAAGCAGCTAGAAGAACATGATGCATGTTTTAGTCTTAGAAGTAAATGTCACACTTGACAATGTACTCATTTGCCCGATTGCAAGTTTATGTAAAAGTGTTCAAAGACGTATCCATGTTTCTTGTAAAAGTACATAACACATGATGACAGCATAAATCAGATCATCATCCAAAGTTTTTTTTCTTTTTCTTACAGTAGGAATGTGCTTTTCTATAAAATAAACTGGCATTCAATAATAATTTTGGATCATGATAAAACTCATAACACTTGTCAAGTGTATGACGGATCAAACCCCCCACCCAAACCCCCACCCTTCCCATCAATCCATCCATCCATTCATTGAAAGGCTTTTTTCATTTTTCTTGCAAGCAGTTTGATGTTTGAAATTGAACGTATTCTTGATGAGGGAAGCTGGGAATTGGCTGGCTGTCAGATCAGCGCTATTATCTGCCTTTTAGGTTTGAAGCAAATTAGACTTGGAGTCCTCGAGGTGCCTGGACCCTTGTTTACTGGCACTGTTGAATTCTCTGAGCGTGTCACTTCCTTGATGGAAATTCACTTTAATCAGAAGAAGATTCTCAGCCCCGCTGGAACTTGTTTCGCAGCTTTTAGATCTGTTTTCAGGACATGCCAGAAAGCATCTCTTTTTTTTCCCTTTTTCCTGAAATTAAGAAATGTATAAATTGATTAACAAGCAGGCACAAGAACAGTTTATTAATGAACTATTACACAAAGCAGAACGTAGGCCTGATGAGAGCGATGTAGACATACTTTGATGTTGCAACTTTATGACAGAAATGTGAAACCATGATTGAAAAAAGGAAAAAAGAAAGCAAAATATGACATAAAGGCAGATATGTACATTCAGTGTTTGGCATTGACATGACAGTACATGACAGAACTATTTTTAGACACATTTGAGAACACCAGAAACCATTTGTATACACATTGAAAATGTTAAAATTATGTTTTTTTGTAAATATATTTGACAGAAGTCATTCTAGAAGTTGTATGTCAGTATGATTAACCAACAGGTTGGCACTTACCATCCCAAGATCAGCTATCAAACCTAAAAGTAAAACGTTACACCTCATCATCAATGGAAGAAAATGTGGAATAGATTTGCTTGCAAACTAAACAGTTTTATTATTAGGATTCTTAAACCTGTATTACAGAAAACCAGTGACAGTAACCACCACAGTCTGTTTCTTTTTCATACATAAAATTTTATCCATTCAGTTTTTCCACTACTCCTTCACCTCAGAGACACTGATTTTACACTTCCTCTGGTGTTATTCTGTCACAAGTGGCATTTTCATTTGCTGTTTCTTTACTCTTTCAAACACTCTTTGGTTATAGGGGGAAGCACCACTTGATTAGGTTAAGAAAAGGATCATGATTTGGTTAATAATAAAGCTCGTCTGTCCAGGTTGCCTGGGTGCTGGGGGGGGAAAATGGTGCCTGCATGAAATGTACATCCAATTAAAATACATTAGTTTCAAAGTCCTGCTGACTGTCACGAGAAAATTGACAATTTATGTTCATGCACGCTAAAAATAGATCACATTTCCTCCCTGTTTCATGACTTTGTGTGAGACCTGGAGTTTTCTCAAGTGTCAAGCTGACACTGATTGCTGGTCAGCTTTACTGTGAAACACATGATTTTTTAAGTGCAGTCATTTTTATTTTTTGGATTCTGTTTCTTTAACCTTAGAAGCAAAAACAAGACCCCCTCAGTACACACAAGCAACTTTTAAATGAACAAGCCCACACATTGTTTTCTACTTGTCCCTGTCGCCGCGACAACCCTAAGACAAAGCGCATGCAATCAGTGTGCCTGCTCTGAGATTTTAGCAGGATCAGAGTCCGGATCTCGGTCTTTCTCTCGTTTCAATCATCTTGTCTTATCTGAAATTCTAAACCATCGGGTGTGCCGTGTCCTACAAATTCCCACAGGTAATTGGACTCTCAGTATGTTTTCAGAACATCTTCCAGGCACCCGGAATAGTCCAAATCATTATGGTTTCTGGCAGATCCAGAGCTAACAAAGGATTAAACCGGAGAGGAGCCAAGGAGTGTCAGGATTTGGTTTGTTTGTCCCAGCTGTGTTGTTTACAGCCTCCTGTACTATACGCTGCTTAAAGACAGCCCAAAAGACATCAGAGAGGTGTTGGTGTCCAGGAGTTTTGTCAAGCCTGTCTCCCTCATACTCATCTGCAGGCTCGATGTGTCCGCTTTTGGAGAATGATTGACCACTAGCCTTAGATTGAAATTGATTGCATAAGGGCTATAACAATGAAAAGCCTTTGGTATTCTGGCAGTAGCGGTGGAGGAGTGTCAGAGGATTGGGATACTGCTGTCACTAGAACAACAGGGTTCTTTATTAACGTATTG
Organism: Apistogramma diplotaenia; assembly: GCA_015052665.1. Classification (NCBI taxonomy): domain Eukaryota; kingdom Metazoa; phylum Chordata; class Actinopteri; order Cichliformes; family Cichlidae; genus Apistogramma; species Apistogramma diplotaenia. Next base: position 39,496 of record VOQJ01038384.1, on the reverse strand, counting down.
TCTAGTAGTCAGATTCCTAAGATCAGAGTGAGCCTTTGATCTTAGAGATACTGTGTTGCTAATTGGGTTGTATTGATCCACGCAGCGCCTGCCCATGATGGCACAGTCATGATGAATGTCAGTCTGCTGTGCTGAATGAAAAAGTGGAGTAACCAGCTTTGAGTTCAGCTGGGTTGTCTGGGTGATGTGTGGTGCCAGGTTCTCGACAGAGAAGAATCAAACATAAGTGGCAGAAAAGACGTCATTAATGCTTTAAAGTTTTCTGCGAAACTTGTTGCAACTTTTCAAACTTCTGCAGGATCCATATCAGTCTTAATATCATAAAATAGATCTTTTAAAATATTTTTTTATGAATCTTCTTAACAAATGTGCCTTGCATCAGAACAAAAAATAAATGTGAATATTTGTTAAATTGCTAAGTCTGACAACTGTTTACTCATAGCAGAAGCTGTTTTTGTTGCTTGTTTGTTTTGTTTGTTCTAATTGCCCCTGATATACAAACATAATTCCAAATGGCTGAAACTGCTTGATAAGAATATTAAACTGTTCTAAGGGAACAATTACATAACCAAATGAACAAACACAGCACATTATATTCCGCTCTCGTGCCAAAGTCTGCTGGTTTTCTGTTGTATTATTCTGACATTTGTAGACTTGCACAACCCCAATTTCTGATGCACGTTTCTTTTAGTTGCTCTGAGAAGTTTGCATTAAATAGTAAGTCAGCACAGTGCAGGCCTTTGACATTTCTTTGACATTTAGTGTTTGCACTGAAATTAGTTTTACACAGTATCAGTATTACGTAAATCCACTACAAGTTTGGATTATTTATTATTTATAAAAGATTCATAGATCCATACCATTGATGTTGACACAGCCTTCGTCGAAGAGTTTCTCCTCCTGATTCATTATGCTGCATTAAATGCCCATGGAGGGGAGAGGGGCAGGGCTTGAAGGGTTGTACAGCATATTAAATCTGTCTTGGTGAACATCAGTGGAATGAAGATATCACATGAAGTTTGGAATGCAGATTTTAAATCACTGCTTGAAAAAAATGAATGTTTAAATCACTTTTTAGTAATTATTTTTCTTATTTTTCGTGGCCACGCCTGTTTTTACTTGATACAAACCAAAAGAGGTCAGCCGTGCGATGGCTCGAGCAGCCACGGTGATCACGTAGAGCTCAGAAAGTAGTCGAGCCTGGACTGCACACGTATATTTCTGTGCTGAACTACTCAGCTTGATTGCTTTACTCAGGCTGTCTTCTGGCTTCTGTAAGGTGGAGTCCTTTTCCTTACGGCAGTCCAGATAAAGATTAGACAGCAATCCAATGGTAAGAGAATGCTAATTAATTTTCGAAGTCAGTAGCCCTCAGGAAGAAGGCAACTTGGTCTTTGCTTTTTACAGAACTGAACTGAAGATTTTGTAACTGTTTAATGTAAAAAAAAAAAAGTTAGCACTTTTGCTTAATCATAACACATTGTAGCTTGAGAGATGCATAGTTATGCCATGTCTGTGCTCCACAGCAGACATAACAATCTGTGTTTTTTTTCATACTTGAAGTGTTGATAATTCTTCGTTATATAATGGATTCATTTCTCATAGTCAGCCTAGCATATGGCCCAGAGACATTTTTGTTTCTATTGCAATAAACAAGGTGAGGTGAACAAGAATGAATGATGAAAACATGCCTGTGGTTTGAGTCGTTCTGCCCCAGGCTTCTTAAGAATATATTGGACTTCTCTGGACACTTTACCAAAGAACTGTTGACACAAAACACTTGCAATGTTCAAAATGCATAATCAGTTCCAAGCCACTGCAGCCAAGTACATCTCTGTGTTATGAATCCTTAAAAGTACATTTAGAAATATTATGTAGGTAATATAAAGGAGAAAGAGCAGGATCGTATAAAATTGTATTCCAGTTGTGCAGTGTAAAATTAAAAGAGATGCTTTTTTAATTACAGGCCTTATATAACTCTGTCAATGTTATTATTATTATTAGTAGTAGTAGTACTAGTAGTACAAGTAGAAGGAGTTTCTAATACACAACTTTAGAAATCTAAGCCTAATGTTTGACTCAAAGCTGTGAGAGTTAAGAATATACAGGAAGTATTCCTGAGGGATTTCTTCATGTTGTTACCCTGTTATTATCTTCCTCTGTCAGTTTGTCTGTCTGTCTAGCCGCTGAGCAGCTGTTTGTGTACGTGTCCGTCTGTCTGTTTATCTGACAGTGGGCAGATTTTGGAAACACAACACCTTCCATAATCCTGCAGGATACAGTCACAAAAGGTCTCGGCTGCAGTTGGTATTTGATGAGCGTGGTCCAGCACGAGTGCTAGTTTTTTTAATGAAATAGCTCAGTGGCTTCCATAATGTCCCATTAAGATGCATCATTATTCCTTTCAGATGAGTAAGTAAGATTATTCTGCTCAGTAGCCCTTTGGTGTAATGCATTTCCATTTGACTATTTTTGGCTCAGCAATGTTTAACTGTTTATATGACTTTTATTTTAAACTGAAGCAAAGGGTTTCGATTTATTCTTTGATTTGTTTCTCTGACACTTAAACTGCATTTGCGTCTCACATGTCGATTGCACGAGGACTTGCTTTTTATAATCGAGCTGAGACTTAATGTACTAAATGTATCACTTGCGTTTCACATATATTTTTAAAGTACTGCCGCTTTCATCTCTTACTTTTCACTTGACAAGATAAACGCTTCACTTACACACTTGATTCAGTGCTCACAGTGAGACCTCTTTCATCACGTTTGTTTCAGCTGCTTGCTGAGCTTCTTTTAGGTTTGGTATTTTGACCCACCTTAAACAGTTACACGATTTCACGTCTTATGTGTCGACTGTAAATTTCAGCACTAAGAGTAAATTTTGTTGCCATGTTTTACTGTGAATTACACAGATGACTATTATGTCTTTGTAGTTAAATTCATGAGTGAGTCAAAGTATTTAACACACACTTAGCCCGTACTTTATATTCTACCTGAAATTGTAGTTTTATTATGACAGATGGCTATATCGACCTCAATAACCTTCAGTGTTGGAAATTATTCATCTCTGTCTCTCTTCCACAGCATGTCTTATGACCTGTCGCTCTCTCCTCAGCCCCAACCGGTCGCGGCAGATGACTGCCCCTCCCTGAGCCTGGTTCTGCTGGAGGTTTCTTCCTGTTAAAAGGGAGTTTTTCCTTTCCACTGTTGCCAAGTGCTTGCTCATAGTGGGTCGTTTTGACTGTTGGGTTTACTCTGTAATTAATGTAGGGTCTTTGCCTTACAATAAAAAGCGCCTTGAGGTATGTATGTATCCACTATAGCTACTTATCTTCACACGTAACCACCTAGTTGCATATAAAATAATTATATAATATATAAAACGTAATTGTGATGTTGCAATTAATGAGAAAGATGTTCCACTTCCAAACATCTAAGAATATATAATTTAATTTGCACATACATTTTACACTAATTGGATTACAGTTTTGACATAAACAAGTCTACATGTAATCTATATTTGTCAGTCTAACATAAATGAATTTAGGGTTTTGTGTTTTGAATATAGAAAATTTACCACGTTTATGGAGGCTTGTTTCTGTCATTAATAGTTATTAGCGCAAAATTCTGAGATACATAACTTGAAAATTTGCCTCGTGTTTTCATAGTCTTACATTTTTTTCTCAAAATTTTGATGTATTAACTTGAAATTTCAAGTTACGGAGGACTTTTTTTTCTTTAGTGGCAGAAACAAGCTTCCATAAATACTAGTTTGAATGTAATAAAAAATATTAGTGATTACATATTGGGTTATGATTTAATAGATCCTTTTTAAAAGAGCAGTGTTATTTTAATTGTGCTTAATTGTACTTTGTGTTGTTTGATCAGGATAGTCTCCAGTGTCATGCCTGAGGGAATATCTTCAACCTCTAGAGGACTTTATTGCTCAATCAAATATTAATCAAAAATGATACATACAATAGCTTCCTTTACTTTGATTAGGTATTCATATCTTTGTCTTACTTGTTACATATTTAACAGGGTTTTTAACTATTTTTAAACAATTCGTACTGAGCTTTATGCCTCAATAAGAACTTCCAGAGTGAAGTGTTCTCATATGAGTGTTCGAGCAAAAGCATTTCACAAAGAGCTCTGTGAGTGATTTGATAAAACAAAATCAATCTCACCTGGATTGATGCCCAATTCCAGTGGAGAATCGAGAGTCATGTGCTGAATAGGTGGGAATAGATGAACTGTCTAATTATTTTGAATGCTAATTTAGCAGTGAAGAAGCCGGCATTTGTTTATCTTTCTCTCAGCGGGTGTTCTGCCACCCCACTTATCCAAACACAGCAGCTTGTTTCACTGGGACTGGATTAAAAGTTTCTGTCTTCTGAGCATCTGTTTAGTGCAGCAGGAGTCTCCCCACAGCTCCACGCAACTCCTGCACGAGCCCGTATTCGCGTCTGAATGGGGACGCAGTTGCTGAAGACAAACTGCTTATGCTATAAAACATTTCGCATTTTCAGTGTTTAAAAAAAATACAGCCAATAGATAGGCATAAGGGGAAATGCCCGAAACGCTCCGCTTTCTCATATGCATTTATTTCCCTGTAGGTCGTCCCAGTAAGCGGTGGACTGATTTGGAAGGTTGAGAAGTTCACTGCAGGAAATACTTGAGAGAAGGTGGTTTATAACTGACTCTTCAGAGGCTCTCAGTTTGAAGTCATTTGAGTTTTGCTTGTGTTTTTTTTTCTAGAGTGAAGAAAAAAAATAGATTTGCAAATTTATTCTTTATGGCGCTCCAGAGGGACAAAAGCACATATGAAGTTTATTGTGAGATAAAGACAGTTTTTACCACTTCTGATTATTGTGGGGGGTTTTGTTTGTTTTTTTGTCAATTAAGAATCTCCTCTCAGATATGCAAATGCTCCATTATCTATGTTATGTCTTTATCTAAAGAACGTGATAGATCTCTAATATCTGCATCCATCATTTGTCTTTGAAAAGGTGTGCTGTTTCGAGATGATGAGAGCATTAATACAATAGATTAATCTTGTCTGTATTACACCACAGGTGCTTTGTACTGTATGAAAGTCCATATTTCAGTTCAGAAGTTAGTCTGCTATGAAAAATGCCAGAACATGGAGTAAGAGAATGTGCCAGACAGCTTTTAAACACTGAAAGAGAATTCATAACCCATCCTTTTCACACTATTGTGTGTGAGGTCGATTCAGTTAATGTTTTTGGATTACATGACCTTCAAAATAAAAAAAAAAGGAACAAAGAAGACAGAATTAATGAATAGCAGGAATGTCACTTTGATAAATCAATATTAAACAAACTTTTAAAGCAATAGCGATTGCACAATGCCATTGTGATTCACTGATGAAATGGCAAATGGCTGAATTTCATCTTTGAATAAAGGCCACTATTTCAGTATGACTGTAGCACATATCGCATTACTAATAACGATTTCTTCTTATCAGAAACATAGCCAGCAAACCATACTGACAGGTTTTTCTTTTTTTGGCTCTTTGTTTGGGTTTGATCTGCTTGTAAGCTGTAAGCAAACTTTATGTCTTGGCTGCATGACCAAGCTGCAAACATGTCTCTGGGAACCATCTCTGTTTATGTTCTATTCTCTGTTGTCTATGAGAAAAGCAATTTATTTCTATATTTGCAAGATATTAGCTACAAGATGATTATACTGCAATAGCAGCCCCATGGCAGAGTGATTATATTAAACTGAATGCTGAACAGAAAGCTTGAAATGTAATGTGAATGAGGGCTGTCAACCATTAATCATGCTATGCATTATAGCAAGAACAATCCTTTATGTAACCTGTGCAAACATCTTGAGTTTGACTTCACTTTGACAACTGTTTGTTTTTCTCTGACCAACCTATGACAGCATTATTAACTAATTAGCCATTTTAGTCTTTCTTTCAAATTTTCTTAGGAACTGTGACATGGAAAACAATCTAATCTAATCAAGTCAACAGGGAGAGGAAGGAGGGAAGGAAGGAAGGAGGGAAGGAAGGATGAAAGAAGGAAGGAAAGGAAAGAAAGGATGAAGGAAGCAAAGTAAGGATGAAGGAAAGAAGGAAGGAAGGAAGGAAAGGAAAGAAAGGATGAAGGAAGGAAGGAAGGAAGGAAGGAAAGGAAAGAAAGGATGAAAGAAGGAAGGAAAGGAAAGAAAGGATGAAGGAAGGAAGGAAAGAAAGAAGGAAGAAAAAAAAGAAAGAAAAAAATTAAAAACAATTTGAGACCATCAGCAATAACAGCAAAAATGGTTCCACCTAAATCCCATTCATTCTCTAAGGACTCCACATTATTCCTAAACTCAGCTG
>VOQJ01038384.1:11670-29797 GCA_015052665.1 Apistogramma diplotaenia | reverse complement strand
TTCAGCTCCTCCTCTCCTTCTTCCTCAACCACTGTTTGACCCTTCACCTTCTCATTAACAGTAATCTCTTTCTGTAAAATACACTCAAAGTGTACCTGTTGCTCTACCAGATTTTCACTTTGACCTCTTCCTCCAATCTAAACAATCCCATCAGACTCCATCTGCTTTCTTACTCTTTTAACCTTTCAGTCCTATTTCTCTCTCTTCTCTGCCACCTCCTCTCCACCTTCTTTACCTACTTCTGACCCCTCTCCATCTTCATTTATCCCAAAATCCCCTCCAGCTTGGTGTCCTTCCTCATTTCTCCTCTCAACCACCACATCCTGACTCCCTTTGTCACATCTGTCCCCATGTCTTTCCTCCTCCTGCCTCTGTCCTCCTTCCTCCGGGTTCTCCCCAGCAGTAACTTCCCCACTGGGTCCCCTAACTCCCTCACCTATACTGTATGTCCTCCATCATTCTGATGGGGACAAGCAAACCTTTTATGGCCAATGTTGCCACATTCAAAACTTCTTTGATTGGTACTGTATGACAAAGAAAATTGAAAGAAAGAAAAACCAGACCCTTCTAAAGACTATGATAATATGATAATATGCACTCACCTTGGCCACTATGCATTTTTAAAAAGGTTCAAATATACTTACAAGGTTGTGTAAAATTTAACTTCACTTTACATTCACATGTACAGTCATGTTAAAAAGGGTAAGTAGCAGGCAGGTGCTGCTAATCAAATCCACTTGATTAACCGATCATCAACGTGAGCACCTGTATTAAAGCAGAAGCTTTGGCAGTTTGGTCATCAGGAGCATTTAGGTGTGTGTTAGCACAGTGCAAAAATCTTTCAATCAGTGGGAAACCCAGCAAATTCACCCCAAGGTCAGACCGTGCAATGCTCAGAGAAACTGCAAAAAAACCCAAGAGCTACATCTCAGACTCCGCAGGCCTCAGTTAAATGTTAGAAGTGCTTGACAGTACAATTAGGAAAAGACTGAAGAAGTGGCTTGTTTTGAAGGGTGGCCAGGAGAAAGCCTCTTCTCTTTAAAAAAAAACATGGCAGCACAACTTAGGTTTGTGAAGCTGCACATAACACAAGACTTCTGGAACAATGCACATTGGAGAGATACGACTAAAGCAGAGATGTTGGACAATAATGCACAAAAAAAGAAGAAGAAGAAGAAAGAAACATAGTATATCAGAGTAAAAATAAAATCAGAACAATTGTCAAGCATAGTGGTGCAAGGTTTAGGCTTGTTCTGCAGCTGTGGAGTTGACCAGAAACTCCATTAAATACCAAAGTATTCGAGAGTTAAGTGATTTTGTTACAGTTGGGTCAAAATGGCCTGATTCAAACTGACTGAAAAGCTCTGGCAGGCCTTACGGAGTGTTGTGTAAATGAAGGCGCCCAATTTGAAACAATGTTGCAAAGATGAGTTGGCCAAAATTCCTCTGCAACAATGTGAGACTGAGAAAGTCACACAGACAAAAGTTCTTCGTAGTTATTGCTGCTAAAGGTGGTCCTTTCAGGACTGCACAGAGTCCTGTGAAAACATGGATTTCATGGGGGGGTTTTCATAGCTCCAGATACTTTTACCTTAAATGAAACAGTGTAAACATGCTGAATATACCTTTCAGGACAGTGCTTGAGACTCTGCCAGCTTTGTTAGTTATCTACTTTGTGTTTGATTTGAATATTTTTTGGATCGTCTGTAGAATCAGAGCATTCATGTGATCGAATTGTGAGCTCATTCACACTGAAACAGATGATGGTAAACGATTCTGAAATGCTTAAGTGTATGAAGAAAAACTTGGCTTCACGGGAAAAACTGCAGCACTTGTTACTTGTTTTGTTGTTGTCAAGTGACTTTTTGCTGTTGTGTGATTTGTTCTATGACACAGAAACAGGGATTTAGGGGCTGTAGCAATTAACATATTTTATTCACCATGTTTTAAGATGATTTTGGAACAAAGTCTTTACATTGGTGGAAAACAAAGGGCACAGCCTATGTGAAAAGCCTGCACCAAACATCCATGAAAGACGATTTATGCCGCTTGAACCTTGGAAGCGATCTCAAATTTCAGCACAATACAGAGCTTTTATCCAACGAGAATAATTGAGGGATCACAGGGATATTGTCGCCTTTTCCTCGTGTATTGAGGATTTGGCAAAGATGTACATCTAGCATGTTTATTGTGGTACTTTCAATGAGTCATTTAGTCCAACACATTGACAGAAATCTGCATTATCTTCTTGAGATTAAGTGAAGCATGCGCTGTGCTTGCCACATATTTGATATCAAATCCATATAAGCTGTTCCTACCGCCTTCCGTATTTGTGAAAATTTGCGGACGCAGCCAAAAGACAACAGTCAGCCTTGTTTTGATTTTTCAGAGAAAAAACATGAATTTTTTCATCTGCATGAGGATTGCAAACAGAGCCTGAGTTGCTATACGGGAGAAATCAAAGTGCATTAGGATTTAGCGCAGGTAGAACAATTTGACTCATATTAAAATACATATTTAGTTGTTGTCATGACTTGCAGGTAGGTCAAATATTATGTAATGTGCATTTAATAGCTTATCCACATTCTCCATATCAATTTAAATTTTTCATCCAAACACATGAAGCCCTCTGTGCTTCTCTGAGGGGAAAATCACTTGTCAGCTTCCAGACTTTTATTACAGTCAGACCTTTTTTGTTCCACACTTACCTCAGCTGGAGACGTTATTGACTAACTGATGATTTCATTTTTCTTATCTTAACCACAGTGCAATAACAGTGACAGAACTGATTACAGATTATAAGCAGCAAAATTAACATAAGAGGGCAGCTCACAGATCTTAATAATTCTAATATACATATTTTAATAAGATAAAGTGATTTAAATGAATTGCTGTATTTCTTATATGTTAATGTAAAATGGGTAACTTTACCATTTGTCTTGGAGGCAGCTGAAACACTGAACTCACTGAACTGTGGATATGTTTTTCTGTCTTGGTTGCAGGGAGCGGAGAGGCTGTTGCTGTGCCTTTCTTCACCTACAGTAATAATGTCTTCATAATAAGTACTGTCAGTGTCACAGCACTCAGTGTTTCTCTTCTATTAAGTTGTGTTTTGTTCTGTGTGACAGCATGCCAAAGTTATACTTTACTCACCTTGACGGCTGCAGTGTTTATTGTTTTGTCAAGCAGTTTTTGCGATTCTGACAAGATAATAAAACTTAAGTTTTCATGCATGTCATGGCCCTGGTTCTCTGACCCAGTGTTTTGAATTCCGTGAAGTTTATAGTTCTTTGATTTTTGCATTTTTGGTTATCATCTGAATTTCATCGTCTGTGGCTTTTCAGTTTATTTTACCTGCCCTTTCATTGTCGAGGTGTAAGAACACCAATAGGTGAGGCACAGGCCGATCGACACGCACATTTCACAGTTCAAAAACAGTTATTGAACACAAAGAGTTACTTGCAGAGGGAGGTCTCGGTAAAGGGGAATTTCTGCACTGAATCAGGGTTCCAGGCATGTGTTCACTGAGAGAGAGAAGAATGCAGTTAGTCCACGTGAAAGAGTGGGGAAAGGACAAGAGTGATGCTCAGGGGATGGGAGACAAGTGAATGAGCTGACTTTCTTGTGTTTGCAGGTGAAGTGTCTCGGGGGACATGCACTGGGTTGCTCATGGGGAGTGCTGGAGGTTGTAGGAGGGAGGGAAGGCAGCTGACTGAGGCACTGGAAAGGAATGACTTAATCTGTTAAACATGAAAGGTGGGATGTATTCTAAGGATAGCAGGGAGCTTCAGTCAGACAGTGGTGGGGTTCATTACAGAGTCAATATCATAAGGACCGATATAACATGAGGCTATTTTCGGGATATCGAGTTCAATGGAATATTTCTTGTAGATAACCAAACTCTTTTACTTTGACAGAAGTGTGGAGCTGGAGTCCGCCGACAAGCAGATGATTCTGTTCTGTTCTCTGGTCTGTTTCTAGATCTGTTGGCATTTATGCAGATGCTCCTGCATGAATAATACAACCAAAGCCTCTTCTTCTTGAGCAGGGATTGGTAAACAGTAAATGGACTCGTTCTTAAATAGCATTTTTTTTACTCTACTTGAGCACTCAAAGCACTTTATACAACATGTTTGCATTCAGCCATTCACACACACATTCATGCAAAATGTTTTCTACATCTATGATTTCTATCTAACATTCACACACACATTTACACTCCTATAAATACATTGGGAGCAACTCATAGTTCAATATGATATCCAAAGATACTTTGGCATTCAGACTGGAGCGGCCAGGGATCAAACCATCAACCTTCCTATTGGCAAATGTCCTGCCCCCAATGGAGCCTGGTTACCTAAAGGTACTGTATAGTGATATCTTTGTACATAGTATACATAACATTGTATAACTTTAAATTATCATATCATATGCCACTGTATAGTACTGGAGAGACACCATCAACCAGACCCAAATTCCCTGAATGTGTAAACATGCTTGGCCAAATAAATCTGATTCTGATTCAAATGTGGAGAGATGACAGATTGAGCAGATGAATTTAGAGAGTTGTGGGCTTACTCTATCCATGACAGTTCTGAGGTCAAGGAAGACATGGCGCCAGAGGTGGGAAGTAACAAAGTACAAATACTTTGTTACTGTACTTAAGTAGATTTTTCAGGTATCTGTACTTTACTTTTAGTATTTATTTTCTGGACTACTTTTTCCTTTTACTCCCTACATTTCAACCCAAATATTTGTACTTTCATTTTCAAAACAGACTCGCTACTTTAACACGTCTGAGAAAAGTTAGCATTTCCGGTTAGCGTTGTTTTTTCCCGGAAGTCGCTTACACAGGGAGGGAGGGGGGAACAGACACCGGTAGCGGGAGAGGCTCCTGCAAAGCTCGCTCAGAACTCTATGTAAAGTCACGCTTTACATAGAGGCTACACGGAAGAACGGTTAGAAAAATGAGTGATAGAAAATGTAAAGCATGAAAAGTGTCTGCAGTTTGCCACACAATGCGTCTGCTAGCTTAAAGAACAGCTGCTGTGTTTCAGGGAGAGAAAAGAAAGCAGAGATGAAGAAAGATGTAAGAAAGAGGACAAAGAGCTTCTTTTACTTTCTTACTTTGAGTACATTTTAGAGCCGGTACTTTATTACTTTACTTGAGTAAAGAAGATGAACCAGTACTTCAACTTTTACGAGTAGTTTTTAACACTTGTACTTGTACTTAAGTACATAATGTCAGTACTTTGGCCACCTCTGCATGGCGCAGACATAGCAATTCCTGGTTTAAATGTTCTGTTTGGATGTTGGTTGAGGGTGAAAACCAGAACTGAGACAAGATTTGTCCCCGAAAAAACACCACAAAATGCCTTTCACACTTGTGAAATGAACTGCAGCATCTATCGGAAACTATCTCCAAAGGAATGCCATGCAACCTGAAAACATGACCGGTGATGAGATTAGAAGTTTCAATGGCTAAAGGGAGTTCCTCTAGTGCTAGGAAGTGTGCTACTTTAGAGAACCTATCAATTATGGAGAGGATTACGGTCTTTCGACATGAAGGGGGTAACCCCAGTGACGAAACTGAAAGCAATGTGTGGCCACAGTCTACTGGAAGTGGAGAGGAGTGGTAACAGACTTGAAGGGGGCTGAGAACTACTCTTATTCCTGGAGCAGTTGATATACGCTCCTACGTATTCACCAGAAATAATGTTTCAGGAAAAGATTAGTTCTGCTTACCCTGGGGAGGCAGGTGAATCTAGCTGTGTGAACCCAGTGGAGAAATCCCAAGCGCACTGAGGAGGGGACACAGTATTGTTTTGCACAACAGGAATGTTCACTGAAGGATCTGGAATAGATCAGAACATGATCAATATCACAAAAACAAAGGCATTCCAGTAAACTCTTAATACAGCCCTCAGAGGGAGTGTTAGTCCAAAAAAAACCCATTAACAAGTATTTGAAAGGACCAAGTGAAGTGTTGAAATCTGTTTTCCATTTGACATCCTGATGTATTCTGACCAGGTGTTAAACATGTAGCAGCATGCATCCAGAACTAATAAGAGTGGGTACCAGTATTTATTCTTAATGGTGGCTTCATCCATCCATCCATCCATCCATCCGGCCATCCTCTTCCACTTATCTGGGGCCATATTGCAGGGGAAGCAGCCTAAGCAGAGAAGCCCAGACCTCCCTCTCCTCATCCATAGGGACCCGAAGACATTCCCAGGCCAGCTGAGAGATATAATATTTCCAGCGTGTCATTGGTCTCGGAATGGGAAGGAAGTATAAATAAAATAAAACTGAATTGAATTGAAGTGGGAGACTGAAAGACGGATTGGGGCTGCATCTGCTGTGATGCAGACCTCGCACCGGTCGATCGTGGTACAGAGGCAGCTGAGCCTGAAAGCGAAGCTGTCGATTTACGGGTCAGTGTACAGTACATCCCTACCCTCACCTATGTTCACGAGCTTTGGGTGGTAACCGAGAACGAGATCGTGACTGGTTCTGTATATGATTGATTTAGGTGCAATCTTACTAGCAGCAATATTCTTGTTTATGAAGCCTTTTTTCGGCATAGTGATAAAGTGATAATGACTGCACACGTTTCGTTGCAGGTAACCATGGTAAAAAGAGGAAGAACAATGATTTCAAGAACCACCCTCCTTTTAAAGCATCCAATCTGCTATTCGCACTCAAGCAGCACGAGGGAGTGGTTTCCAGCCTTGTTCCCATCAACACTCTCACCTGTGACCGTATCACTGAAATGATGTGAGCAGGTACTTTTGTGGCAGGTCTGAAATGAAGTGGAAATTGGTTTTTGGGGGGGGATAAGTTCATTTTCATGGGAAAGAATGACTTTGCAATTATTCACAATTCATCAGATTTTCTTCCACGTTTTCTGGACTGAATGCAAATTACCATCAAAAAAATAGGAGCAGCAAACTTTGTGAAAACCCGTACTAGTATCATTCTCAAAAGTTATAGCCACACCCATTTAAACAGCTGGAGTGCTGTGTGGCTCCAAGGAGTAGATCGATGGCACAGTCACATGGGTGATGAGGTGGCAGTGAACTGTTAGTGTCACAGTGTAGTCAGAGTTATACATTAGTCACCTTAATGGCTGCGGTGTTTATTATGTCGAAAAGTAGTTTTTGTGAACTTGACAAGATAATAAAACTCGAATTTTAGTGCATGCCATGGTTCTGTGTTTTGAGTTCTGCAAAGTTTATGGTTATTTAATCTTTGTATTTTGGGTTTTCGAGAGGAATGAACCAGCTCGGCTTTAGCGGGTAAGAGAACTCCAAACATGACAGTGCACTTTCCATGTGCGTGTATTTTAACTGCAGTATTTTTCTTCACATCTCTCTTTGGAGTAGTAGCTGGTATGATTAGCTCGAATGAGACCCCATAATATACTAAGAACATCACATGCACTACTGTACATCACTGGTTCATTTGGGAATGCCCAGAATAAGTGTGGAAACTTGAAGGCTATCTTTATTGAGAATTTTGCATGAAATTAATTCTTCATTGTGTTAAAATTACTCATTCGGATGAAACCATTTCCTGGGTTTCAAAGTTAGCTACATCAATGAAAGCAGAACAGAGACTTTATGAAAGGAAATCCCGGATGAAGAGGCTAACCACTAATGCCATCATCCCTTAGCACAATAAGAAGACTACATTTGTTGGGAATAGTGTTTGACCAGTTGCAAACACACAAGGGACTGTAAGTGTATCTGGGTGCTGTGATCCGCAGTGTTTTCGTTATGTGGCTCCTCCTGACCTCTCAAAGGACGTGACTGACATGAACATACATTAAGAATTCTAAAAACTAATGAGTCTTTCATGTAAGGAATTCAATGCGGCCTCTTAAAGGCAGACACTTTAATCTGTAAAGCAGAACATGCCTCAGTGTTGCCCTTAAACCTGAACCCCTTGGATTTGGATATTTAATTGAAAATCTTCCAGCACTACCATCTGAAACAAGCCAGCGTCACTTTAAAGAACTTTCAAAATGTGGTAACCCATCCCACTGGAATCCTTCGCATGGTGATGGCAGTCGTGTTAATCCACTGCTGATCTACCCAGGGATCAAGCTGTTCCAAAATCAATAAAGCTGTGAAAGCTTGCCTTCTGGTCTTCATCAAATCCTTTACATCCGTGACTTATACAGTTTGATGCTACAGAACCTGATCATTTGCTACTGTGTCAGATGAACAGAGTGAAAAAATACCAAAATTTGCATTTTCTGAGCTCAGCAGAATCACCTCCAGTGGAACATGGAAGTGCAGGCCAAATAAAGGATAGTTAAGTTCCAGATATTAGAAAAAATAAAAACCCCAAGTGTAACAGACTTCATTTTATAATGCATACTCACGTAAAACAATGAGATACACCCAAAGGCATTTATGGCAGTGATTCAATTTAAAAGTCAGCTCCATCTTCTCAAATATTCCTAGAAGGGTTGGGAGATTTACTGCAATAGTAAGGTGTCCGTGCGCGCTGTATAATGCAGCGCATGTAGTTTCACAGAATTACTCATTATTTCAAATGCAGATCGATTTAATCCAATCGCACCTACGGGATGCTTTATTTATTAGTTAATTTCTGCCAGATTGTATCTCAAAGGCAGGTGCCGACCTGCTGCGACCCCCCCACCCCACCCCACCCCCCTACACTGGATGAGGCTGGATTCCATTCCATATTTTGTGTCCCGCTTTTGCCCTGTCGGTGCATCTGATCTGAACACAGAGCGCTCTCCTCCACAGAGCATTTCCACTTCAACGCAGCGACCATGGGCTTTCTTTGCTGAGCGAAGTTGAGTCAACAAGCCGGGAAACGCACCCTCTGGATTCATGTGGCACCTTTATGCTCACAGCGCCGAGGGACTTTCAATTAGACTCGGCTGCGTTACAAACCCGCTGTGCTTTGGGGAATGTGTTAATAGACAATAGTTAAGTTCCGACCATTAAACGAACCAGTCATCAAGTAGTCTTACCTGCGAATCTGCTGCAGGGGGAGTTTTGCCAGCAAGCGGGACACTGCAGAGCACCTAAACAAGAGAGGATCTGTACAGAAGTGAACGATGCTCAGACTGGAGACCATCATTTGCACTTTTTCCGTGCTCTCTGTTGCTGCAAGAGCAGAATTTAAAGCACGGAATTGCAGCGAGGTGAGGGAGGCTTCTATCGCGAAGGGTTTCAGCTTCGCACATGTCCCCCATCAGGAGATCCCAGGTAAGGGTGGACTGAGTTACTGACTCACGACCTGTCAATTACCTCGTCATAAGTGATCGGGAATACACGGCGACTTTTGCCGAGTAAACGCGTCTGTGTTGAGTGCTTAGCTGTGGGAGGAAAAGTTAAAAGCACTCGGCCGTCCTATCGCAATTCATTTAAATGGTTTTAATGGTGCAGGGCTGCGTTACTGCCGCTGCACCACTAATAACTAATCGGTTTACAGCTTTTCAACCACCTGTCACTCACGGAGTACCTGTCATTCTCACCCACCGAAGTTAACTTCACACAAACGTTCGCTGCTTAATTTCCACACTGACCAAATGGATACAGCGGATCCACAGCCGAACTGACAGGTGACAGGTCTGACCATCAACCCGCAAGTCTAAGAACCAGGCTTGCCAGTTAAATGCTGTGATGGCACATCATATCGGCTACCCTGTCCCATCAATGCCGAATGTGTGCCGAATTTTATCTGCATGTCTCCAGCAGAGGTCTCTGACCGTGGAAAATCAAGTAGAGACAGCCCAATGAGTGGCCAGCTCTGCAGATTAACTCCTGTCCTGTGGAGGGGAAAAAAAAGGAAAAGGCTGATTAGATATAGTACAGCTCATGCAATGCTTAAGCAGTAGTCCATAAGCACGATTCATTCATTTGATTATGCATGGTTTCAGCCACAGCCCTAATGAGTAATTATTTTTAATATACCTTGTACTGTAAAATAAGGTGGGCCTTATGCACCCCCACCAGCCTGCAAAGCTACAGATTTAATGATGTTTAGTTGAAATCTCTGTTGGTTTTTGCTGACCTTGATTACACGTTCTTGCACATAATTTTAAAAAATGACTTAAGGTTAAAATGTCAGGGTTTTACTGCAGTAATACCTGATCTAATTAAAGCCATAGGTTTTTTTTCCAAGCATAGTTTGGATATAAATGTCAGTATGCCATCAAAACAGTAGCATGGATGAGAAGCATCCTCTCCCTTCCTCCCCTTTTGTCGAATTGTCTCACCAGGTCATCATTGTTATGCTTCAAGGCTAATTATTCTTTCTATAAATCAGGAAATCTGGCACAAGTAAAAGGCTGCATATTTGATAACAGGCACACCTGTTCAGAGATGGGTTGAATAACTAACTGATTAAATCCTTTGGATCTGTCTCCGGCATCCCAACTAATCTGTGGAATGAGTGAAAAATTCAATCTGTCTGTTTCCTGAATGATGTCACCCTGAATAAACGTCTTTTGATCTGCTCTTTGACTGAGTCACAACCTTGCATGTCTTCTGGAGAGAGTCTTTATCAACAACTCAGCAAATTCGCGCAGTGATAGACGTGTCCTCTGGGCTCACAGCTCATTGCCTCTTGCTCATGCAAACAACTTTCAAGCTAAGCCAGATCTCGACTAAAATGAATTTGGAAATTCCTTTTGATTAAAAGTTGATTACGATCTTAACATTGTCCTGTCGGTAAATAAATAAATGAATACAAAACATTAAAGTTGCAGAAATGCAGTAAATGTGAAGAGCCTTTGTTTTCGCTGTGCAGATTCATATTAGTCTGAACTGATTTAAAATTTAATCTCATGGCTGGCACATTACTTGTTTGCATTATTTTAGCTTAATCTCCTGAAAATAGAGGACTTCCTTTGGCTTAATAGCTGATTTGGTGGATAAATTGGACCTCCTGAACCAGAAATGAGTCATATAGTTTAATATATTATATATTTTTTTAAAGTTACAGGCAGTTTTGTGGTGCAGTGCACTGTTGCCTCACAGCAAGGGTGTGCCGGGTTTGAATCCACTGGCCGGCTGAGGCTTTTCTGTAGGGAGTTTGCATGCTCTCCCTGCCTTTGCATGGGCTCCCTGTGGGTGCTCTGGCTTCCTCCCACAGTCCATAAATGTGGGTATGAATGGTTTTATGTCTCCATGTGTCAACCTTGCGATAGACTGGCGATCTGTCCAGGGTGTACCCCTCCTTTTGCTCTGAGACAGCTGGGATAGGTCCCAGAAGAAACTTGGCAGATATTGTTAATAATGCAGCATTATCTGCTTTTAGCGTCGGCCCTTTTTAGTTATTTAATATTCTTACTGAAATAGCACTGATTCAAATTACACAAAATGATGTGGAGGTAGCGGTGTAGTTAATGAGCGTGTGAAAGGTGTGTTACTCTTCACGTGGAATTTACAGACAGATTGCAAACGACATAAACACACAGATTAGTGTGAACTTCGTTGTCACTTTTTTAAAATGTCGTTTCCGACGACTTTAGCTGTTTCGGAGGCTCCGCGGGAGCGTCGGAGTCACAAATGTGGAGCATCCAAAGTCACTTTAGTGCTCCAGAAGCTTCCTGTTTAGCTTAGTGTTTGTGTCACTCTCACAACTGCCATCACACTCTGTTAAAATCACTCGTGATTTAGGAGGAAACGTCAAACTTCACATAAACACTACAAATGGTGCTTTCACTGCTTCTGCATGCTGCTCATTTTTGTTAAATGGTGTCACTTTGCGGTTTGATTTCTTGGAAGTCTGTGGTTATCATCTTATAGTCACGATGTTATTATAGTGACAGCTGTGCGTGTGTGTGTGTGTGTGTGTGGTCTTCCTTCTTTTGATGCGGAGAATGAAAAATATATTGAGAAAACACCGTATTTGTCAAGTGAGGTGTTTTTTTTTTACTTAGATTTTACTAAAGTTAGCTTAATCACACCAGAATACTGTTAAAAGATTATTCACATCTATTATTATTTTTTAGACTGGCCAATCTTTTTATCATAAAACTGGGTAATGTCAGTAATTCAAACTGTTGTCAATATAACTGAGAAATATTAGTAATAGTTAAAGAGCCAGGTCTTATTTTGAGTATTTTGGAGCTATTTAAAATGTTGAAGTGACCACTGGAGTTAAAAATGAAAGACTTAGACGTATTGTGTGTGTGTGTGTGTGTGTGTGTGAGTGTGTGTACTGTAGGTGTGTGTGTGTGTGTGTGTGTGTGTGTGTGTGTGTGTGTGTGTGTGTGGGTGGGTGTGTGTGTGTGTGTGTTTGGGCTCAATAGAGAAACCAGGTCAGGGGGAATGACACCATTGGAGATGGAGTTATTGACAGAAATGTTGTTATGATCCAAAGCCTAAAGGCTCGGGGAGTACAGTGATTCCACAAGTCTTAACCGATGACACTCAGCACCAACCAGACCAGGCTGGAAGCTGTTAGACAGTTTAAATAGGAATGAACTTATGGATTGCTCTGAAAGTCTTTGGAGAGTTTGCACATCTTAAAATCCCAATCGCCCTCTCCAAAGAAGACTTTACTTTTATCAGTTTAATTCGGTTGTTAGCTAATGAATTGTATTTTGCCTACTAAATCCACTTCTTTATTGCTTGTTAAAGTTAAGACCTGCCTCAGTCTTATCTTCTGTCTCCGTTTCCGCTCAGTGGATTACCCAACGTCTGAGACAAGATATGGAAAGTGAGTCATACGGCACACTGCTGGATTCAATGGAACTTCTTAGCATGTCATATTCTGTGCTATCATTTGACGTCCAGCTCTGTTTACTGCCAGTCAGGAGATGGAGGTGGGACAGAAATAACGGTGGTGATATTTTATGTGATCTTTGGCTGTCTGCACGAGGCAAATGATCTCTACTGAAGCATGTAATGTGCACAGGTCTTCCACTGTCATGTAATGGGATGGAGGGGATTAAAAAGGGCTAAATGGGAGTGCCTGCAGAGGGAATGGCTAGGTGACTTTGTTAGCCCCTGCAGCACACTCACACTGTTGCTGTGATGTATTGTGGAATTATTGTGACCTTTCTGTCAGTCACACATGTTGAAATAGATCTGGGAGTGAGGTCCTGAAAGGGACATTAGCTTTCAATGGTGTGTTTTTACCTTTTTACATTTTACTCTACAAACATAAAA
This sequence comes from Apistogramma diplotaenia, assembly GCA_015052665.1. Lineage (NCBI taxonomy): Eukaryota > Metazoa > Chordata > Actinopteri > Cichliformes > Cichlidae > Apistogramma > Apistogramma diplotaenia. Next base: position 16,634 of record VOQJ01038384.1, on the reverse strand, counting down.
AAGAGATGCTGATAATTGGACTTTTGAGATCCACAGTAGTTGCTTTGTTTATATTTGGTAGCACCAATCTTTGAGTCTGCATTCTGCTAATGTAATGTAAATGTGTCCTACTGAGAAGCAGAGAGGGGGCACTAACAGGCAACAAAATCCAAACAATCATCATTTTTCTCGTGGCAGAGGGGAATTCTCGCTGTCTGCATCCCCGTGTCATCAATCATACTTATGGATGCCAAAATGGCCTCATGATGGGCTCTCTCTGCGGGTGTTTCCTGTGAGAGCAGCAGGAAACACTGTGTCCTGCAAGTCTTTTAGGGTTGCAGCACTAAAAGCATAACAACACCAGATTCGAAGAATATCAAAATAAATTTAAGAAGGGTCTTTGAAAAAAAAAACTTTTACACAGAAAGCATAAAAGTAGTAACACTGACACAATTTAATGCTTGCCAACACCATGCCTTGCTTTTCAGGGCCCCGAAGTATTAAACGTATAAATAATTTTATATTATATAATTATATAATTTTACATCCTGCAAGTACAACCCAATCAATTATACAAATGTACTGCAAGTTGCACAGATGGCAGTGGAACTGTGGGTCACACAAAAAAGTGATGAGCAATGTTGCAATGGACTTAAAATGTTGAGCTTTTTATCCACAGCAGCTTCAAATTCATAAGGCACTGAACAAAAAGAGCAAGATTACCTCCCGATTTTCAGACAGAAAGAGCTTCTAGCAGTAGCAACACTCTAAGATGTCGTATGAGTGGTATAAAACATATGTAAAGCCAAAGGTCAGTGCTGACTTCAATCCATTCATCCATCCAGTTCTGTCGCTTATCTGGGTTCAGCAGCCAAAGCAGAGACACCCAGACCAACCTCCATCACGTCCTTCAGCTCTTCCAGGGGCACACCAAGTTGTTCCCAAGCTAGCTGAGAGATGTAGTCTTTCCAGCATGTCCTGGATCCGCCCTGGGGCCTCAACCTGGCAGGAAATGCCCAGAACACCTCACCTAGAAGGCGCCCAGGAGCCATCCTAGTCAGACCCCTGAACCACCTAAACTAATTGCTTTTGATGTGGACAAGGTTAAGGCAGACTCTGAGCCCCTGAATGACTGAGATCCTCACCCTGTCTCTAAGGGAGAGCCCAAACAGCCTCCAGAGGAAGCCTGTTTCGATTGCTTTTATTTCATTCTTTCTTTTGGGTGGTGACACCCAATAATCATTATCATAAGTGAAGGCAGGAATGTAGACTGACCAGTAAATCAACAGCTTTGCTTTCACGCTCAGCGGTCATCACCACAACAGACTGGTAGAGCACACGCATCAGATGCTGCACCAATCCATCTGGTACTGTCCCCCTCTCATCTCCCTTCAACAAGACACCAAGATACTTTAGCTCCTATACTTGGGGCAGCAACTCCACCCGACCCAGAGTGAGCACTCCTAAGTCAGTGTTCACTTATTAAATATAAACTTAGTTGATTTAGTTTACCGTAATGGACTATTGGGCTGTCCAGGTTGTATACTGTCTCTCATCCCATGACAAAGTCTTATAGGCTCCAGCCCCTCCACAAAACTAATTTGGATAAGTCATTAAGAAGCTACTTTCAGCTGCTCCCTTCTTCAGATGGGGTCACCACAGCGGGTAGCTCCCCATATTCGATTTGGCAGGTTTTTACAGCGGATGTCCTTCCTGACACAACCTCCACGGCATTTGTGTCTAGAAAACGGGATGAAGAAATGGATGGACCGTTTTTATTCTCCATTTCGGCTAAGAGCTGGCTTGGTTCGATTTTACTGTAGGAAAAGATGGTGTTTTTGGTTAAAGCATTATCTACAGATAATAAAGCCTTTCAGACAGATATGAGAGAAGGAACTCGTGCCAGAAAGGCTTTCTTCTTCCATGTGCACAACAAGCAAATCCCAACCAGGTGTCCCATAGAAAGAAACAATCCTTTTGTGCCTGTGTTTCTTGTCACATGTTTGTGTGTCTGGTTGCCTTGTGAGCACAAGGAACATTTCTGTACTTGTAGCTTATGTCTTGTAAAAAAGATTTCTTTTTCTTATTTGAGTGTGTGCGTATGTGTGTGTGTGGTTTCTTTTGTCGTGCTCTTTCAGCCACTGTATTATTGACACTTATCATTTATGTACAGTATGTAGTTGTGTGCAGGCTCACGCTGAAGTGGGCTCCATGCACAATCACCCTCATACAGCCATGCGCTGAGTTTATTGTATCTGACCAGCAGTCCTAAACCAAGTTATTTCATTTTGCCAGTCTGAAACCTACAGTTTATGCAACAATGCTCACTCCTCAGATTTTGATGAATTTTGATGTGTTTGTGTTTCTTCGGGAAGGAGGGGAACTCATATCTTCAGGGTTACTGATATTTTTTAACACCAAAAGTACTCTTTGGATAATATTTCTAAACCCTAATCCTGTTTGTGACCCAAACTTTCTGTTTATTTTGTTTGTGGCCTCCAGCAGGGTTTATGTCCAACTTTCTGCTGCTCATAACTCTAGTTGCTGAAATTTTAATAGAGCCTACACATTTAAAAACCAAAGAGGAATCCAGTTGGCAGCCTGGCAGTTATTAACAATGCTGTTTGTTTGACTAATTCACATTGCATTATGTGTGAATAAGTGAATTATTGAAATATTTCCAGTTAAATGGCACTTGTTTTGTTACTGTGGAGCAACAAAGTTCAGTTTTCTTTTCCTTTTTTTTTTAGCAGAAATATAATTTTTAAATACATACATGAGAAAGAGTGGAAATAAAAGCAAATGAAAGAGACTGGTTTATTGATGCTTGGCCAAATGCTGTAAGGCTGGCACGCCTGCTTTAGATTGCTGACACACAGCTGTTGTCATAATGTGCTGCGACCAAAATTAACATTTTCCAAATTTATTTGCGATAGCTATGATAGCAACAATGCACAGATTGAAGTGGTTTCTCGTGAAATGGCTCTGCAATTGTTTAAGAATAATTTGAAATATGAAAGAGAGCGTGCTTTCAGCAAGAGACTGAATGGATGTTATTTTGATCTATTAGTTGCTGTCAACAACTGTCCAATTAAATCCTAACCTGGAGCCACGACAAAAGAGCCTTTTCATTCCTCTTTTAAGACGCATAAACACATTTTCACTCGTCACTGATGCTGGGTTTTTTTGTTTTTTTTTTTGACCAGTATAGACTACTATTTTTGAGAACTGTTTACACTGTTTCCTGTAGTTGACAATATTTCATTGTCTCTTTTTTTAAGACGCCCACAGATCATCTCTTTCTGAAAACAATCCTCTGGATCAGTGTGTGTGTGTGTGTTTTTTCACTGACATTAGTATCAAAATTCTAGGCTTTGGATTGTGGCGTATAGCCGGTACTTTTTCTCAGCATCACATCAAACTGTCAAAACTCAGCCTTCATGAAACAAAGCCAGCTCGAATGCCTTGTTGCTGCTGTTGGATCTATCTTTAGCCACTTCTGCCACTTCTGTCTTGTTGACAATGTCTGACTAGACATGATGTGCAACTGAAGTCTGTGTTTGCCTTTACACTGCTCTTGAGGATGGTTCAGTGTGGTGTGTAGCAAGCCACCAATGGGACTTATGTAGCAGAGCTGTCTCCTCTCCCTCTCAGTTAACCAGGCCACTGGCTAGAGGACACTTGCGCTATAACAAGGTATAATGACTGGTGTCTGTATTCTAAACTGTAAATGCCGAGTGAAAGGTAATGATCAATGTAGGTCTTGGGGCCTTGAAGGTCTCTAAACAGCCACCAGCTGCTACCTGTAGTGCATTTGTCTGCTATGCTCCACTTAGCAAACTGATGCAGACAAGAGTGGCTTGCCTGCTCACTTCTCATTCTCAGGGGCTTCTAGGCATGCTTCACACATATAGTAGATCCACACTAGACTCCTCGGGTCTCCACTAGGCTTTTCATTATGCGCTCCGCAATAAATATGAAAGCTAGGCAATGCTACATATGCTAATTATGCTGCGCTTGACATTCCTAATTGTGCCGTACACGGCATTAGGGAAATCTGTACATCAATCTTAACTGTAATGATATTGACGTACTTTGCTGAAGGGTGTACGGTACATAAATATCCCATAGCTATTACCCTCAAGGTCAAACATATACTTTTTTGTTGTTGCAGATATGTAGTAATATATTTCTTCTTGGCAACGATTTTTTAAGGATGAGCCTAGTCCTTGTCATGTTAATGTGTGTTTTCTCATTTTATCTTTTTTTTTAAATGTCAAAGTGGTAAAAAAAGAAATGCATACTACACTCCCCACCACCAAAATACGCGTTCCTATTGTTTGCTTCATCCACTGTATGCCATGCCAATAGTTCAAGACTGAAATTGGTCACAGTTTACAATTATCTTTGACAAAGCACAGGAGCAAATCTGCAGGTCTAAAAAGCTGGAGGCACTTTTACTTTGCTCACTACAATTTATTGAAGAAATCTTTTACTGTGCTATGCAGCAGTTCAGTTATTTATCTGAAAATGTATTCATCTCCAAGTGAACGCAATCACTTTTAACAACTATGGTCATCTGAGCTGGGTCCGGGTACCCTGTTTGTCCTTGAATCCAGAGGAGCGGGAGTTTTACGTTAAAATGTCAGGGTATAGCCTAGTTTCACAAACAATCTTTTGGAGAATATACATGTGCGTGTGTCTGTCTGTATGTGTAAAAAAACCAATTTCTCCACAACTGTTTTTCAAAGCCTTTAAAAAAAGTTAGTTTTCTCTTGTTTTTTTGTTTTCTTTTTTTCATGCACTGCTCTTATGCATTTTTATTTCTTCCCTGAAAGAGATTTTTTATAGTACATTTAAAAACATTTCAATATGAAAAGCTATACCGTTGAGTCAACACTTGGCTGTTTTATCACACGCACAGCCTTGCACATGGCGCGCTGCAGAGAAATATCTTGACATATTCAAAAATATATACTGACATA
>VOQJ01038384.1:0-11650 GCA_015052665.1 Apistogramma diplotaenia | reverse complement strand
CTCAAGGGCAAACCGATGTCATTACTTCTGTCAACACTTGGCTGTTTTATCACACGCACAGCCTTGCACATGGCGCGCTGCAGAGAAATATCTTGACATATTCAAAAATATATACTGACATATTTGCTAGGAGTATGAAACTGCTCCAACATCTTTATTCCTGTCCTTTTTCCCTTCACGCTGACTCTCCTGAGGATGAAGAATACCATCATACCATTGTACTGTGCTGCTTTTATTGTAGACTGTTTTATGTCAGTGAGAATTCATTTCCTCTTGAACCTGTCCTCATTCACCCAAGGACATATACCCTTCTGTATCAGCATCCCCCAGTTATTTAAAACATGAACATGCCTTTCATAATAACTTCTGACATGACCCAAAATGTGATAGGAATAATTTCATTCAATTTTTGATTGATGCAAGTTCCAACTTGAGCAAGAAACTTGGCTATTCTGTACACAAAACCCTCTAGAGACATTATTAAAAGTGTGAAGGTGTGTGGAATACAGAGATTTAAAGATCCATGCTGATGTTCATATTCAGTGAATTTTTCTTGTCCTATAGCTCCCGACGATATGATCTTATTTTTACACGTGCTCGTCTTTTCAAAGTCTGATTAGGCATCGGTTAAAAGGGCCAGTTTCAGTGTGCTGTAGTGAAAGAGAGATGAAGCAGAATGCCTATTACATTTAAATTACCGGTACGTATGGGTCTCTAGAAGCATAGGCCATCGGCCAACATTTGCTGACATTTAGTTAATGTCTATTCTTCCAGACATCCAAGGTACTTAGCCGGCATTTGGTTTCTACTTCAGTGTTAAAATGGTGATGTATGGCAACCTCTAACTCTAACCTACTGATTTACTTTTAATAAGGAGGTGAAACTAGTGAGCTAACTACATGTGTTTGGGGTCGTATCTAATGAGCCCCTTCCACATACAGTATGATGCTCATGAGACCAGAAAATAACATATATCATATTAATTTATTCATATGCTATCCACCCACTTACTCGCAGTTAAATTAAATTATAATTTTTTTCTCTTTTAATTCATTCTTTTTACTCACTCTTAGACTGTTGATGCAAACCTCCTGAGACATCACAGTAATGAGGGACATTAATTTGCTGCAACAGCATATTGTGCATTGAGTTTGAACTATGCGCTTAACATGATTGTAATACAAAATAACCACATAGCTAGTTGACATCTCAGGTCAGATTTTGCAAAAAGATGTGAGTCAGATAAAACAGTATTGCTTCAGTCCATGCCCTTGATGCTCTGGAGAAGGTGTGCAGTAGCTGTTCATTTACTGTCGAAGGGATTTTGGATTTAAAATTTCTCCCGTATTTCCATCCAGCACTGAATGGTTGAAGGCTGATCCTGCTGCCGTCTGGAAGTGAATTAATTCCGGACAGTGTTGGGTGGATTTTTGCTTGAATTAGACCCGCCTGAAAGGAAACAGCAGATCACAATAAGTGGAGCAAGCATACATAATACATAATAACTTTATTTGTATAGGACTTTTCAAAACACAGAGTTGCAAAGTGCTTTCAAATTTGTATAAAAGCCCCACATACATGTTATGAACATACTGACTCATAATCAACCATATGGTAAGCCATTCATTCCAACATAGACACATCCATACATCCACATAGCTTCAAACTATAACCTCAACAGCACGATCACCTCTGGTTTTAAACTAGGAAAATGTCTCACATGGTTGGGGACTGTGGAACAGTTGGGAGACTCTGGTTAGAGGATCGGTGAGGCTGGCTGCAGTGATAAGCTAGCTCTGATATATAAGCAGGGGCCTCTCCATGTAGAGTTTTATGTGTTGTTAAAAGGATTTCACTGAATTTCACTGGAAGCCAGTGAAGGGATGCAAGAGTAGATATGATATATGAAGACTGGCTAGTTTTTATTAGCAGCTTTGCTGCTGCATTCTGCACCAATTGGAGACTGGATATGGAGGACTGAGACATTCATGTAAAAAATGAGTTACAATAATCAAGGTGGGAGAAAATAAAAGTGTGATAAACATTTGATTGTTGCAATATTTCTGAGGTGACCAGATGAGATTTGAGATGTGAGATTCAATATTCAGATGTTTTCACAAAAATCGCTTTTCCTTCTGTAGTGTCTTTTAGTGAACCTAGCACACAATGATCGCCTAATGCACACGTGTCAAACTCAAGGTCCGCGGGCCACATCCAATCCGTGACATAATTTAATATGGCTGTGATTAATGGCCTTCTGCTAAATAGCGCTCCCACCAATTATACTACAAATCCCACTAAGCACTGCAACAGCTGCCGCGCAGGTCACGACCAATGCACTAACTTGCTGTCCCACATTGCCAATGACACATTGATCAGTGGTCAGCGGATAAAAACATCGGTCAGGATTTTTTACAGTCACATTTAAGCCAGCCTGGAAATTAATGAATTCATGGAAAGTAAGGAAGAAATGGAATAAGAGGGAAAACTCTGTTTCTGGACTATTTTCTGATATCACATCAAAAAAATTTTTTTGTAATTTTCATCAGTTTGGAATGTTCTCATTTTCTGTGATGTTACTTTTGAAGAAAAATATATTTTATTTAATGTGTTTAATTAAAAACTTGCAGTATTATGGCCATTCAGATTCATATTGCTGATTTAAAATAGTTTCAGTTTTAGGTGTTCGGTAAGGGTTAGACACTTAGACTGTGTTTGCAATTCTGGCCCGTTCTGTGTTTGGCACCCTCGACCATTTGGGTCTTCACTCTCCTTCCTGGTGTGTTGAACAGTATTCCATTAGAACCATTTAGCAAATTCATTAACATAAAGATCCTTAATGTCGATTAATTTTGCATGCTCGAAACCTTCATGAGCTATCACATCACAAAATGATGTAAAACACCAGTTTGTGACACATGTTGCATACCACTTGGATCCTGTTAGATGGCAATGATTATGATCCTGGTCATGCCCATGGGGGAGTGTTCCTGTTCCCTAACTCCCACATTTGGAAAGTGTGATTGGGGACTATCTTTTACCATTATGTATACCATTATATATATATGTATGTATGTGTGTGCGTGTGTGTGTCAGTGCTGTGATGTGGGTTCACATATTCATGCTTGCTATGGCCGTGGTTGCTCATAATACGCCTGAATTCAATCACTTTCGTTTGGTGAATAGAATGAATTTATCATGGGCGTGACTTCTCTTCGTCCAGAACAGCCAACAAATGACACGAGAACTTATCGCTTTCTCTCTGTGTTATTACAGGAGCCTGTGCACTATGATCAATCATGAGCCAGATGAGCTTCTACTTTATTGGCATTCTGTCATCTGACATTCTTGATGAAGTAAAAAAAAATATAACCAATATGAGGGAAATGTTTTTATGGGGAAACATTTTTGCAAACTGCTGTCATTTCTTTAACTTTTTTTCCAGCTTGGCTCACATAAAAAAAACAACACACTGGATTCTTATGGCAACAATGGCTTTTCATTTGAATTCAAATTAAAATGTCTGGAGGTTTTGTTGACTAAAAAAATTACCAAAAACATGGAAACTGAAAAGATTCTAATTAAAAAACATTACTGTCGTAACTCTAAAGAAATTGCAACACTCCATTTAAAACGAGGACACAAATATGGATAAACTAAACAGAAATTCAAACTAGTTCTGACTTCTAATTTGTCTTGGCTGTATTGATTTGACCGGAAAGAAGAAACTGCACTGACACAAGGAATGCTGATTTCATTAGGGCTGAGTGTGGCTTTGAGTGCGAATCCATTAAAAGTTTGTCGGGGGGGGGGGGACCATGGGACACAGCAGATGGCAGAGCACATATGCTCCGGGTCTCTTTGGCCAGGTACACTGAGGAATACTTCAGAGAGTTGGCCTACCTTTGCTTGTATTATGGGAACTTGGACACTTTAAAACAACATGAGTTATAAGCTGAATTGTGGCATTTCAGTTTGTGATGTCTAACATTGCTAAAATCATGCTCTGATTTTACTTAAAGCAGCATCAAAGCATAAACTATGTGATGATTGTATCTTATTTATAGCTTTTTATTCCTGTGCTTATTCATATAGGAATTAAGTAATATCGTTGGTTCTGGGAGCTGCTGGTGAGCTCTATATGGCTGAAGCTCGGTAACTGTGGCAAACCATCATCATGAATTTTGGACTTTTGATCTTACCAACTAAATAAGTTTGTTCTTTATCAGTGACACACAGCTTACATACGCTAGGTGTGACTTGAGCAGGTTTTGACAGGCGCCCGTGAAGGTGTTCTGAACAGTAAACAAGGACAACAGGTCCCTTAAGGTATCACTCGTGCTCACATAGAGCATGCAAGTATGTAAAACAGATTCAGATAAACAGTTTCACCTCTGTCACGTAAGATTATCGCACTGTAAACCTGCCGAAAGCGGCGAAGGAGATCTTAAGCATGTCGTACGTGCTTGGCGGGGAAGTTTTGTAAAACGGGAACCCATCTCAGCAGGAGGAATGCAGAATTTGAATATCTTCATAGAGCTTCATTAGCACTGATAATAAGGCAGCTAAATTGACTGACACTCCATTTGATTACAGACACTGAGTGACATCATGTAATTATGACTTATGATGGCAGCTTAAATAGGTGTTAATAAATCTGAGTGCATGAATAAACTTATCTCATTAAAACTCAACTGTACATTTTTATTATCAGGGCCTCATGCACGGTGCAACACAACTGATAGACATGCATGTGTGTCTTGTGTTTGCTGCTGTTACTATGTTCATGTGAGTAGGATCTGCCTGTTTGGCTGCATGTTAAACACAGCCTGTTCCCATGGCTAGATGCAAAGTGAATTTCTGCATCCTCCTGTCAGCCTTAGACAAACAGAGGATGGGTGTTGAGATCATGTAGCGAGGTTAGCCAGGGACAAGCCTCTTTGGTTCACCCACCCTGTCCACTTAATTCAGAATGACTGCCAAAGGCCAGTTTTGATACAAGGCCATTAGAAGGAAATAATTCCTCCTCAGCTGCAGAAGTATGGCTTATTCAGGATTGTAGACAGCTTTATTTGGAATTCATATTTGCTACCTTACCAGCCAAAAGTAAACAAAAAATACCTCCATCTGCATAAGATTTGGCTCAGTGCAGAGGCTGTCCCGAAGCTGCGCTAACGTGTTTACTGGAAGAACATTTTCATTTTCACAACTGTTTCCAAAAACAACCCTCATGGGTCACAGTAAGATTCTATTTTTCTCTGTGAAAGAAGGGACATGGTAAAGCCTGACGCTGTGTGAAACTTCATTACACAACGCACCTAAATCGGAAGCAGTGCGATGCTAGAAAAATGAATTTCATGGCAAGTTTCTGCGTATTTCCGTATGAGTGAGACTCAGAGGAGCATATTTTTTAAGACTGTTTTAAAATTTAGTAAGAACTCATTAAGTGCCTCTCAGTATCAATTCATCATTAATAAATCATTACTTGTACATTAACACACATTAGTATGTAATTCTTAAATTCTGATATAAGTGTTTAATTTTTCAATTATAAAGTTCAAGTTTAATTTTGGTATTTTCATACATCATAAATGATGAATTTCAAGTACAAATCAGTCTTTTTAGGAGTTATTTATTTATTTATTTAAATTTTAGAAAGTCTAAGTAAACAATTCAGAAGCATTTTTACACATATATTGATTATGATATGCTTAATCATTTGTGTTTATAGAGGTTTTATAAATACTTAACCATGAATTGCAATATTATTAAGTCAGTTAACAGCTGTTTAGTAGCTTATTTTGTGTGACCTCATCTAAAGTGAGGAGTATGCCTTGAAAGACTCAAAAAAGTCTGTTCTTCACAATAGAAAATGCATCCGTATAGAATCAGTGTTCAAGGTCATAGGAGGGGTTGAAGAGGGAACATGGAGCAGCTGCAGCCTCAGGTTATTTTCAATTTTGAGCTCTCCCAATTATAGTAAAATCTGAATAAGCTTATCACAAACAATGGTGAATTTTTCATAGAGCTTCATAAACCCCAAGTGTAAACACCAAAAAATGTCAGTCACACTAAACTGGAAATGGAGGAAAATGAGATGTTAAAGATTTTGGAATTTCTTTACTTTGTTCAGCTTCCTGTGGATTGTAGTCAGTTCACTTGCAAAACTTCCTTACAGAAGTCAGTGTCAAGTGAGTTTCAGGTCCAGCGCGCTCCTGAAATAAATGAAGAAGTCATGTTCTGGTGCAGTGATTTCAGAGTCCTGCCCTACATGTGAACCGGGTCAGTGCAGCTCAAACACTGGATGGGCTTCTCTTGGGCACAGTGGGAACTCAGACCAAGTGATCAGGTTCAGTGGTACACTCAAAGGGTGTTTCCACAGGGTTCTAGCCAGGGATTGGTCACCTGGGACTGCGCCGGACTGAGGTATTGTCGGGCTGAGTTTTAATAGTGTGCTAATTTTCAAAATACACAATAGTCCATCCATCCTTCCATCCATAAATTTTATATGCTTACCTTTACATTACCTAAATAAACTGGATGAATGGATGGATGGATAGATAGATAGACTTTATTGTCTTTATGTGGTTGATACACAATGAAATTTGCTTATGCAATCACTAAAAGATTTATGCTCACATCCACACACTGCAACCACTCTAAAGCACACACAATCATACATATTGGAGATATATATTAAAAGCATAAAAAAGAGAGAAACATCAAAGCATTACATATTACATATTCCTATAAAGTGCAATTGTGCTACTGTAGGTAGGGGTTGGAGGGTTATTGGTTATAGCGAGAATAGCGGAACACAGACATCTCGCATACCTCTGTACATACTGTACTGTAATTTTAAATCCACATGAAGTAGTTTTCTTAAGCATACTAAATATTATGATTAATATTGAAAGAGCATACCAAGGTGGACATTTCAGGCATTATAGTGTAACACGAACACAGGACAAACATAAGTGAAGACACCAATAAAGGTGAAGAAAAGCTAAAGGTCCTCTTTCAGTGTAATGCAGTAAGTGTAACACCAAGCTCTGTTATTAAAAATGGGAAAAACAGAAGCTGAAATAAAATGCATCACAACATCACTGCCAATTTACATTTCAGCTGGATAAAATTTGCTTCATTTAGTCAATTAATGTCTGATGGCACATCCAGCTCATCTCTAACACAGCACACAAGAGTCACTGGCAGAGAAGTGGATTGTGTTGCCATGTTTGAGAAGTCTCTGATTTATCTGCTTTTTTTTTGATGGGTGAAAGAAAAAAGTAATTTCCTAAAATCAGTTATTTCATAACATTTGTACCACTTTTTTTGTTGTTGAGAAAAGCACTTGTGATTACAAGAGGAAATCAGCTATTAAAAAAGCTAAGTGATGCTGCACATATTAATGCAAATTACCATCCAGAGTAAAACTGTGGCAAGTTTCCCTAAACGACTTAAACAACCTACGAGTCGTTGCCTGATCGGCAGAATTGTCAACTCATTGCACTTGCTTTTCATTTTCAGTCTAGCGTCACGTCTACTGTGCCAGATTTCAGGTGCGGACAGGATTGGATTTTTTTCTAACCAGTCGCTAGAGACCAACATATCTGCTGGAATCTAACAAGATATTAAGTCAACACTTTTTTTAACGCAGGTTTTTAAAAGTGCAGCAAAGCAACGTAAAATCCAATTACAATGTCAGTCAACTCTGTGAAGTAGACACATTTAAAAGCTGGACCTTGAAGAACTTGTTCTCTATATGAAGGAAATATATTGATGCTAAGTTTTTATTTTATCTTGTTCTGCTATGTTCACTGCAGATTGAATGAAGTTGGGATTATTGGATTATTATTATATTACCCAAACTTCTTGACATTAGAGATGTAAAATCGATAATGGTTTCAAATGAAAATCTAACCACAGGCCGCTGGAAGTGAATTCTTTACAGTAATTTATAGTACTTGTGTTCACAGTAATACAGTAGTTGTGTTAAGCTAACTGGCCTTTTTATTTGTTTTGGGGTGGGGATGGAGATCCATGATTAAAAAAACCTACTCTAGCAATAAATTAAATGAGCGTTTTGATGTTGTTGGAGGCATATCATAAAAATAAACAATAATAATGCACCTTTATATGACACAGGACTAAGTGTTTTTTTCTTTGCCGTGAAAAAAACTGTCTGGCCCATTCTCCATTCTTTCTGTGGCTAATGTGTGTGGTCTGTGCTCCTGTAGATAGATTATCTGTGAAGCTACAGCGCTGTTTTAACCTTGACTAGGAAGGTCATGGCACTTTGCTGAGTGGTGAAGTCCCTTGAAAGCTCCTTCCCATATGTTGATGTACGACAGGTTTATTTTTAAGTGATGTTTCACTCTGTCGAGAGTGCTGGAGCACACAGTAAGGTTGTTGTGTCAAGTTGTATTTTTTCCCCCTCTTCTTGACATATCTTGATAAAAAGGCGGCACTGAAAACATTGCACTTGCTGCTAAGATGCTATTAGCATCCGTCTTGCTGGGTCTTTTTAGTGATTTAAGGTTTTTAATCCATGTTTTTGTTTTTTAAGTTGATTTTCACATGCTGTTTAGTTAGTGCAGGTCTGACAAATGAATAAAGTGAGTCAGGCATAGAAGGCTAAGAATTGTGAATTTGTATGAAATGCATGAGTCTGTTTCCTAGAGACTTTTGTTTGATTATACTGTATTCAATTATCTCTTCTGTTTTGTTTTTTTTTACAATACATGATGTTCTTTTTAATCAGAACCACGAAATTAAATTATGTAGGAAAATATAGCAATTCACTTGCAGATATATTAATTATACGGAATTTAAAGATTCAGCGTGGTGTTTATATTTTAGTAATTAAAAGCTTTCTGTAAAATTGCAATATCTGGGTGTTTTTTGCTTATTGTGCAATTATGAGGCTGTTATGAGGTTCCACGGCTTGCCTTCTCAAGTCGTGGAAGAAAATTGCTTATTGTGACCCAAACAGCATCTCTGCAATGAAGCCCGGAGGTGAAACATTATGCTTTTGTGGCTGTTTTTCATGTTTTGTTTTTGTTGTTGTTTTTTCTCATGGCTGTTTTTACATGGGAGGAGCTTGTTAATAATCTGAAGGCCTTTTTTAACACTATTCTTGCTAACAAGGGTTTCTCCACCAAGTACTAAGTCATGTTTTGCTTGAGGATCAAACATTTATTTCACTCATTGACACGCAAATCAGTTTATGACTTTTATGTAGTGCGTTTTTTTCTAGATTTTTGGTTGACATTCTGTCTCACGACATTCAAATGAAACTTCCATAAAAATGAAAAACCTTTTATTTCTTACTAAGTAAGCAAACTTACAAATTCAGCAGGGAATCAAATAATTATTTCTCTCAAATATAAGCACAAAAACTCTCAGGTTGATATTTTCAGGTTGGTGTAACATAACTTCATAGCACTTTTGTTTAACAATAACTAAAGTAACTACAATTTGTTATTCTGCTGGGGCCTGCACAATATGGACACACAAAATTTAAATTGAAAATTAAAGCTGCAAGCAGCGATGATCGGGCCCTCGCACCCGAGTGCATGTTGAGCCCAGGCATGAGTCACGCCCTGACGTGCTTCGAGCAGTAAAGAGGTCTAGCAGTACCATGATCGAGCAGTGCTGCACTCGGTGTTTGCCACAGTCAGGAGCTTCACGGCCTCATCTGGATGTTTTTGGCTCTGAAGTCTGCTAAGATGTTGCATTATTTGACCACACAATGTCTCCTGCACCCACTACTTGGCGTTGTTGAGTGCCCACTAATTACATGTCATCATGCTGTATGTAATGCCTGCGTCCATCATTGAAAATTTAACGCACATGGGATGATCATTATCGGTTTAATGCTGATTTCCTGTTACCACTAGGTGGCACTATATTTGTAATGCTGGTACATAGATACGTCCAAACTCACACTCTCATGAAGCATGTGAAGTTTGGAAAAGATTGGCCAATGTATACTTGAGCTATGGCAATGTTGTGTCCTGTGGGGAGTGAAAAAAAAACTGTTTCAGAGGGTTGCTATGGAAACACCGTTGCATATTCTATAAAACCTTTGGAAACTTTTGATGTCCTACGTGTATAGATTATGTTCAGGGATTTTGGTCCAAATAGGCCGAACACACTAGGAGGAGTTCTTTCAAATACAAGGCCTGAAAATGCCGAAAAATTGCAGAAAAATCATACCTAAAATTCAAAATAGCTGACTTCCTGTTGGGTTTCGGACATGGCTCCAGGAGACTTTTTGCATGTCTCAGCATGTTACATGAGCCTGCACAATTGCAGATACACAGAGGAAGCATAGCTCCGGGGCTGACGTTTTGAAGTTTTCTGGGGCTTGAAAGTGAAAAAGGCCCAACTTCAGAGGATTGCTACGGCAACACTGTTACGTATTCTATAAAACCTTTGACAACTTTTGATGACCTACTTGCCTGGATTATGTTCAGGGATTTTGGTCCAAATAGGGCTCACACCCTAGGAGGAGTTGATTCAAACACGAGGCCAGAAATTGGCGAAAAATGCCACCTTCAATTCAAGATCACTGACTTCCTGTTGGGTTTTGGGTATGGGTCCAAGAGACTTTTGTGTACATCTGAGGCTGTTTTATAAGCCTGCAAAACTCCGGGGCTAGGCCACAAAAACAGTATTTTTTTATATTTCCAGTTGCCACTAGGTGGTGCTGTGAATGTCATAAAATGTTGCCATATGAATGAATTCAGGGGCGGACCCTCAGCCGACTGAAGAAGTTTGGATTTTATAGGTGTGAACTCCAGCCAATCAAAATTTCATGGCAAATGATCAAAATTCACTGTGGCCTCAAGGCCACACCCCTGGCCAAAAACTGATATTACATATGTGTAGAGAATTACATATATGTACGTGAAACTCAGCGATGAGGCTGGTCTTTCGGGGGCGCTATCGAGACATTTTGGATTGCCTATTAAAATACTTAAATTTTCACCAGGTCTGATGCATGTGCAAAGTTCTATGAGTTTTTGAGCATGTTAAAATTGTCAAAAAGCCAATTCATTTGTCCACAGTTAGCTCTTCCTGTCATATAGAATCAGGGGCGCTGCCAGGAATTTTGGGCCCCATGAAAAGAAATCCAAATGGGCCCCCCTACCTGCCCGTGCAGTTATTGTAACCACATCTCTGAAATCTGACCCATTACAAAGCTTCAAATAACTAACTTAAAGGCTTGCAACTGTGTCATTTCCATTGGTTGTGGCACAACTATCGCTGCAAAAACTATAACATTGTCCTAGTGGCTAATACAGTCTGCATACAGTACATGAGTCACAATGAAGCAAGTTTAAAAGCAGACAAAAAAAAAACCTGCCAAGGCCAAATTTTACTCTTTTTTTATTGCAAAAATTCAAAACAAAAAATTCTCTACATTTTTTGAATGATAAATAAAATACTTAAAAGTACACTAATATCTATATAAGTATAAAATTATAGTTTTTATGCTGTTTATTCACACCATAAACTTTACAACATTTCACTACCATTTTAGAAGGATAGATGCATGGTAGGAGGTTATAGGAAAAAATGCTAATTTCCACCTTCAGTCTCTCCCTGGAGAGGTTGATGTAATAATTAACAGATAATTAACAGA
>VOQJ01038375.1:1711-19572 GCA_015052665.1 Apistogramma diplotaenia | reverse complement strand
CATTTTCTATCACTCATTTTTCTCACCGTTCCTCCGCGTATGTAAAGCGCGACAGATCTGAACGAGCTTTGCAGGAGCCTCTCGCGCTACAGTGTGGCGTGTCTCTTCCCTCCCTCCCTGTCTAATCCACTTCCGGGAAAAAACAACGTTAACCGGAAATGCTAACTTTTTTCAGACGTGTTAAAACTAAATTAACGAGTCTGTTTTGAGAATGTAAGAAGTAGAAAGTACCGATATTTGTGTAAAAATGTAGGGAGTAAAAGTAAAAAGTAGTCCGAAAAATGAATACTTAAGTAAAGTACAGATTCATGAAAAATCTACTTAAGTACAGTAACGAGGTATTTGTACTTCATTACTTCACACGTCTGGAAAGAACCAACCCAAGTTCTGTTCCTGTTTTTAATATTTTTTTCCTCTTGTTTCCCTCTAAGAAGAATCACATAAGAGTGATTTTAAAAAAATATAGAAATCCCATAATCGTACTTTCTAAAGAGTCACACAAATGGATAAAAATGCAGAACCATGAATACAGTTAGACTAGTACACAGATCTCTGGTTTCCTTGTAGAGGAGTGCAACCCATGTTGTGCATAACAGCTACAAAGGAGTCCACTCTAATGTCAGCAAAGTCATTCTGTAACATTTAAGGCCAGTCTCAAAAAAGATTTTATGGCCTCGTTCCACAGTTTTAACACTAAACTATAAAACAAAAGCTGCTGTATATAGTTTCAGTTTGTGTGATGCTGGAATGGACCAAAGGAGCTCCTGAAAGCCAGAAATAAATAATCTAAGATTCAGTTAAGTCAATATTACTATAAGTTACAAGCTGAAAGTATTTACTTCTCCCTGCAGCACCAGTGTTCAGCAAAAATAATGAACAAGAAGTAGATGCACTAAATCATCAGTTGGGTTATTTAAGCTGTAAATGTGTTTGACTATGATTAAGCCGCTGTTCTTTCCTCAGGGTTGCCAGTGTTTCGCACTCTCCTTGCTGAGTCAGAGTCAAAGCTGTTCCCTGACAACGACCTGCTGCGTCGGCTTCGTCTGGTCACACAAGATGCAGAGAAGTGCGCCTCAGTGGCACAGCAGCTGTTGAATGGCAAGAAGCAGACCAGGTAACATTAATATGCGATGTCACCAAGGCTTTTAAATGAGTTGTTCTCGCATATTTTTATTGTTGAATAGTAATAGTGCCTTAAAGAGGTTGATTTTTTCAATCCTGGGCACTTTCCCACAGGTATCGGTGTGGAAGCGGGAAGTCACGGAGCCAGCTGACTGTGGAGGAGCTGAGTTCATTTGTGCGGCAGCTGTATAACCTCTCCTGCAGTCTCTCTCAGGCCCCCCTGCTGAAGGTAAGCTGAGGAGAAGAAATTTATCATCACCAAAGAAAACTTATAGTACTTTTTGCAACTGGTTCCCTAGTTAACAACTTGTTTAATTTGTGCAGTTTCTGCCCTGCTTTTTACAGTCACATAGTTTGCTTTGTTATGTAAAATGCTTGTTTTATGTATAATGTTTTGCAACTCCTTTAAATTAATATATTTCCAAAAAAGACTGGCAGTGGAATTCTCTGAGGCACACTTCAGATCTGTGACCATTTTAAACTCAACTTAGTGTGATGTATTGCTTGTATTTGTGTCCTTTGTGTTTATTAGATGTATGTCTTTTGTATATTGTATAGTTTTATGCCCAAAGGCTACAGATGTAAATTAAGAGTTTTCCTAAAATCTGCCATGTTTATATCTTATTTACATATCAATGTTCATTAACATACACTGTTTCTATTGAATAAATCTAAAAATTACTACATGATCTAATCTGAAGACAGCATCAGGCATGCAAAAGCATCAATTTTTAACTTCCTGTATTTTCTTTCTTCAGGAACTCTTGAATCGCATTGAAGACTTCCAGCAGCACAGTGAAAAAGTCCTGGCAGATGAAGTTCCCAGCGTTGCTGAGATCCAGAGCCTTTTGGACATCAGCTTCGACTTTGATGTGGACCTGCCGGAACTCCCCCGCCTGAGAGTGAGGCTGGAGCAGGCACGGTGGCTGGAGGGGGTACAGGAATTCAGCGCTCAGCCTGCCACCCTGACTCTGGAGACCATGAGGAGGCTCATTGACCAGGGAGTCGGTTTGGCACCTCATCCGTCAGTGGAGAAAGCCATGGCACGACTTCAAGAGCAGCTCACCATGTCTGAGCACTGGGAGGACAAGGCGAGCAGTCTCCTTAAAGCCAGGTGAGGGCAGCACTGATCAATCCATGATGATGTAAGCCACAGAGTAGAAAGACATCCAAAACAGCAACAAGGACGCATTATGGTAGCTTGTCATGCTCTGAGATTAATCCAAAAAAAAATTAGATGATTTCTAAGATGTTATTCTGCTTCTTAGCTTTAACTCTTTGTCCAGGTATTTGCACTGATTGTAACTGAATAATGTAATATTACGTCAGTGCTCCTGATTTTGCTTCATTTTAATTACAGCTAGTGCAAAATGCTGCTGCTAGAATATTCAACAAGACCAACAAAAAGTGAGCATCATGTTTAGTTCTGCCCTCATTCCATTGGTACTCAGTGCTGTCCAGTATTAACTGTCATAAGTGCTTTTCAAAGGCTTTTAATGGCATGGCTGTCAGGAATGCGCATCTACTCTCACCATTATAAGACAAACTAATCTTCAGTCAGGACTTAAATATCGGCATATTTAAAAAAATTTGTTTTGTGTTTCTTCATCATGCTTAGTCCACTGCAGCTTTGAATTTGGGGTCTCACAGTTTTTGAAAATAGTGTTTGAATTATATTTTTTGATGTTTGACACTTAAAATAATATTTAATGTAAATAGGTTTGGTCTCAGAATAACAAACTTTATGTTATGCAATTAAACCTGTATGTACAGAATATTTTTGAAAGTTTGGAAAGTTGTTTGTGGTAAAATAAATATTTAGAAAGCTTCTGAACAAAGTGTCATGGCATTTCTTGGTCTAGAAAATATAGATCATGTGGATCTGATTCAGATTTTGTGCCACTGTTTATCACCTGTAGTGCATCATTTGTGTTTTTCTACCCACCAGACCACCACACTCCATAGAGACCCTTAGTGCTGCTGCTGAGAAGGCATCTAGCATCCCCGCCTACCTCCCAAACTGTCTCCTCCTGAAAGACACCATCAGAAAAGCCCGAGAGTGGCTGCAGGAAGCTGAGGAGCTTCAGGTTAGCAAGAAACTTCAAGAATGATTGGACTATCGGGGAATATAATAATATAATATCGTTTGTTTTGAGAATGAACTTAACTTGTTCTTGTGATGATGGTTCCGCTAATAACCGCTAGTTAAGAGTTCTCCTCATCAAAATGAGCTGGTTTCCTTATGTCAGATTAAAGGAAGTGAATGAGGTTACTGCAACAAAGAAGCTGCTCCTGGAGGCGTAGAAAACACAGCAGGAAGGCATCGGAAGTGTTTGACACACATTTGTGACCAAAAATAGATGTGTCTGGAGTGTAAAATGTGCTTGGGGTGTGTGAGTAAAAAGTATTTTTAGCAACTGTGTAGATGATGCTGTCGAAGTTATTTTGAAGCTTGAGCATCTTTCATGCTCTGACCCACACACAGGAAAGGGAAAGAGGCAGTTCAGTGAAGACGGGGAGTAAAGAAAATGTTTTCTAGAAAACATGAAAACAGTAGCACTCGTTACTGTGACTGCAGTCAGAATGTCTCAGAGTGAAATTCCAACACGAGTCCATTATTAAACCACCTGTTCAGCACGTGTGCAAACACATCTTTTTAGCTGATCCGATTCGCCGCTGATTCAGTTTATACAGCAACTGCGCAGTTAAGAACAAGCTAGAATAAAGGAGTCAGATAAGGTGCTAGTAAAGTTTTGCTGTAAATCTTTAACATGGTTATTGTAAACTTTGACACTGTGATACCATGCAGGACGAAGTCTGAATGGGGGTGCAGAGGTTTGTTTAAAAGCTATGATTGCAAAATATTTCAGAATGTAAAATATAAATCTGTGCTATTAGAGATATTAGGGTGCACAGTAGTACATAAAGTAATGAAAATGATTTTGCTATTTTTTACAGACCAGTAAAATCTACATGAGACCAGTAAAACTCTGATCCACTACCTCAGGGGATCAATGAAGCAAAACGTGAATTACACTAAAATAATCCTCTCGTTTCAGGCCAGCGGTTGCATCCCGATGGTGGACTCCCTCTCTGACATGGTGCTACGAGGACAAGCCATTCAAGTCCACCTGGAGCCTTTGGACAGGCTGGAGTGTCTCATGGCACAAGTGCAGGAATGGAAAGAATCAGCAGCAGCAACTTTCCTTCAGAAAGACTCAACGCTCACCTTGTTGGAGGTAAAATTGCACTCATTTAAAATAATGATCAATGAATTTAATGGTTTTATAAATCCTGCTGCAGTTTATCATCAGTGGGAAATGTTTGCTCTGATTTGAGGGATACAAATGGTACAGCTGACCACATAGCAGCAGAGTTATTATGTATTGTTTTAAGTTTTTTTTTCTCCAAATAAAATGCTAAAATATGTTTTATTTTCAGTTCAGTTTAGTTTCCATAGTGGGCTTGATCATTTCCTCTACTTATGTTCATTTTGACTGCCTGTTCAACATAATATTTTTGGGTTGTGGTTAAATTACTGTTAATAAGCCATCCTGTTGTCTAAATACAGAAACAGAAAAGTGTGTGTGTGGGTTGAAGATGGTCTTTGGACGTTTACCCAAAAACCCCTTTTGAATAAAACAGTGAAAATAATTTATTTCCAACAAATTCAGGCTTCAAACACAAGCTTCTCCAGTCAATTTCCAGTCCAGAAGATTCAGAGTGCTGTGGTTCTTTGCAGGTTCTATGTCCCAGATGTGAAGTTGGAAACGTTGGTTCTCCAAAGAGGAAGGCAAAGAAAGGGAAGGAATCACCTAAAAATAACAAGAAGAAAACATCGAGGCTCAACACTCTCAGCGATGTGGAAAAAGCACTTTCAGAGACCAAGGATTCTACCTCTGCAGTAAGTATTCAAAGAGCTGTTTGCTAAGACACTCGTGCTTCAAAAGGATCATGTTTACATGAGGTAGCATGTTTGAAGTTTCGGTGGTTAGATCCTTATGAGGAGGCAAATTTGAGAAGTAAATTGAAATTTAAAGAACAGGGATGAGGAACTCAGTGTACTGGGAAAAAAATAGTGTGGTGATGTTTCAAACGATAATGTCGACAGTGTGGAAGTTGATGGGAGAGGAAAAATAGAAATGCTGGAATATTACACACAACCGTGCAGGAATAAAGAAAGAACAAGTGGGAACAGATTCAAAAGTTTGTTGAAAACAGTTGGAGGACCACAGGAAGAGCTAAAAAAAAAAAAAAGTATATAAAAAGGGTGTGTGTCGAGCTCATAAAAAGGCTCTGTTTGTTTTTCATACTCACAGAAATTATGAACCTTGAAATCAGTCTAAACCAGGTCGTCTTTCCTCAGAACTACTTTATTCATCAGGAAAAATACTGACTCTGTGTTTTATTCACCAGATGACAACTCTGGAGGAGCTGCGGGTGAGGGAGATGGAGGCTTTCTCTAATCTCAGGGCAGCAAATGAGTCGAAGCTCCTTCCCACAGCAGACTGCATGGACCTGAGGGTGTGTTTCTGTCAGAGGGCACCCATGGGTGCAATGCTGCAGTGTGAACTCTGCAGGGATGCCTTCCACAGCGTCTGTGTCCGAGACCCGTCGGACCCCTGCAAAACACAGCCGTGGCTCTGTCCACAGTGCCAGCGATCAGAAAAGCCCCCCCTAAGCAAAGTCCTCTCCCTGCTGACGTCGCTGCAGCGTGTTGGGGTCCGCCTGCCGGAGGGCGATGCACTGCACTATCTGGTCGAGAGGACAGTAAACTGGCAGCAGCGAGCGCAGGAGGTTTCACAGGCATGTAACCTACCAGAACTAGAGGAGAGACCAGGAACTCCTCCCATTCTCACCCACTGGGTTTCAGGCAGCGACAACACTCACAGCAACACTCAGGTCACTCCTCATCTCTTTGTGCCACTTTTTAAGCAGTTAACCCTGTAAAGCCAGAACCATGAAATAATTGCCTGAAAATTACTTTTTTTTTTTAATGGAGTATTTATTGAACCTTCTAATAAAAACAAATTCATGAAATATTAATTTGCATGTATCAGATATGATACACGTTGTGTTAAAGGGTTAATTATATGCAAATATTAATGATGCTAAATAAAAATATGCATGTGTGACAGAGTTAGATTTTCTCCACACATGACAAATCATTTACTTTAAAAACCAATTTAGTTGTTTTTAAGATTTCATGTTTTCACCCAGAGATTTTACAGCTTTTCCAAAGTTTTTATATAAAATCAACACATTTTTAACAGCTAAACTTTGACAGGTGCTGAGAGAGACATTATAAAACATGGTGCTGACAGGAGGACATATATTAGTGTAAATCATCTGGCATGTGTAAAATAAAAATAAAGGGGGGAAATTCACCCCTTTTATTTGTTTTTGGGTGCTGTGAGACAAAATAAAAACCCGACGGGCGTCTTGAAGGCTGCAGAAATGATGCAAAATCTTGTTCAAATGTTGAGCTCAGTTACTGGCTTTTTAATTTTGGCTTTTGCAGTCTGTCTTTAAGACCCTAGTTTCTCTTGTCAGGTGTTTTTATTATCACCTAAAAATGATATGAACTTGTTAACACTGGGGTTTGATGGTTGTGATACAGGCTCCTTGTTTGACACCAGAGTGGAATAGGACAAGCCATGCTCAGACTGTCTTCTACACCGAGCAGAGATGCATACCACTGCACGGTCAGTGTCCAGACTAAACAAAGACATGACTCGTAGCTCTTTGTCATTTCAGATTACATTTTAAGCTTTGTGTTTATGTTTCAGGTTTAAGTCAGGACCTGGAGGAGCTCATGGTGGAGGGGCTCCTGCTGCAGGTGTCTCTGCCAGAGGTGCAGAGCCTCTATCACGTTTTATTGGACAGAGCCAGCAGCCAGCAAACAAATCAGTGCATGTCACCACCACAGGAGGAGCCCGCAGACTGTGACAAACAGATGCAGTTTAACTCTCAGGGAACAAATCTGCCATTGAACCAGGTACAAACCCGAGCCGACAGAATAACTCATTAATGTCCTCAGTGCTGCATCAGTGCAAGTTCTATTGTGTTGGTTTTAATTTTAGGATGGTGCCAAAGGTGTGAGGGAAGGTACGATGGGCACGGAAAAGAAGGCAAAGCGGCATCTGGAGAGGGACAGTTCAGATGGAGAGCGCAGAGGGAAGGAAAAAAAGCACTCTCACAAGAGACAAAAGACAAATAAAAAGAACCCCCAGGGCAGACAAACCTCAACCTCATCCTCCCCGCGCTCCAACTTATCCCAGTCTGATGACTCTGATGAGGAAATGGCTGTGTGTCCGGCAGAGAGGTGTCAGCTGCCAGAGGGAGATGAGGTGAGAAAAGCGTCCAATGATTTATTCCACAGAGGACAAGTTATGGTTGCTTTATTGTCTCACATAGGAGGAACTGATTTTGGTTCAGGAAACGGCTGCATCAAAAACCAGGCAATACCAAACAGTCCAAAACCTATAAAATAGTTACAGACCTACATAGAACAAAATTAACATTTTCGCCTGAGAAATTGGCTGTAATCCTTATTTTTTTAATAGAATTGAGTCCTTCAGAGCTCCCAGACACAAAACCCTGTGCTGAAGGTTTCTGGTGAGCATTTTATTGTGGAGATATCATTTCAGTCACACGGATTAGCAGAGGTGATGCCTCGGAGAGTCTGATCAGCTTCATCTGACTGTGTCAGGACACCTGTCAGCCAGAGTGGCCTCACTCTATAGAGACACAGGTGGAGTTGAGCCAGTGGACACTGTGAAGCCTTTAGCAGCAGATAATTCACTGATCGAAGTCTTCAGTTGCAGAGGAATGTGACTCTTTACTAATAGAACTGCTGGATGCGTGTATCGGTTGTATCAGGTGCGGTGTTACATACTTTGTGTGTTTCTGCAGGTGAACTGGGTCCAATGTGATGGCAGCTGCAACCAGTGGTTTCACCAAGTCTGCGTCGGTGTCACGGCAGAAATGGCCGAGAAGGAGGACTACATTTGTGTCACGTGTACGCTGAACGACAGACACATGAGAAAGTGAGGAAGTTGTTCTGAAGGGAGGTGTGTCCTCAGTCCGTTACTGGAGCCTCCAGTCTGGATGCGTCACTGATCCAGTACCCCTCCTCACCCCCTCCTCATCTGTCCAACCCTTTTGTAACAACGGTGCTATCTCCTCTTTGACTTGTTGTCCAGAACTATAATGTTTAGTTATTTTTTTGTATTTTTACATATATATATTATATATATTTCCTCCTTCTTATGAATGGTTTGTGGTTGTCTAAATGAAAAAAAAAAAGATAAACAGGATGTAAAGTGTGCTGCATGGGATCCCGTTACATCGGCGCAAAGGAGTCTTACACCATGAACCCCCCCCCGCCCAAGTAAAGAGAATTAATCAAGGGTTAATGTTATCTTCTTTGAAACCTTCTTGCATGTTAAACCAGAGCTAAGGGGACAGACAGCAAGGTTTTCACCCCCAAAAAAATGACTCTTACATTTTTTTTTAAATCCAGTGCTTAGTACATGCATCTTAATATAATTATTCCCATTTTTTTTGTAGAATAGTTTTATTTATCTGAGCAATAATTTTTGTCTGAATCAACTTAAATGGCTTTGCTCTCAGCTGAGTTGTGTTTTAGCGATGATGGTGTGATGTACAGAAAGCTACGCACGTGTCCGGGTTACGCTGGCGGAGATGCACCGCAGCTTGCTGAAGGACGAAGAGGCTACTGATGGCGCGGCTCCTCGATGTAACCCGGCACAGGAAACAGCAGGAAGGACCCGGAGTAGCTGAAGATGTTACAAGTTTATATTGTGGAATAAAGCCCTTTTGTTCTATGGATAAGCCTCTGTCTTTCACTTAAAGGTAGTGGAAAGAAACCAGTAGATGTGCTCTAAATTATGATTTAAGTGTGAGGGTAGGCTCACATTGGGCAAGTTTATTCATTAGATACAACAGTGACTAAGTATAATCCGAAATATAATAATTATTAAACTCTGATAATGTTGATTGTCCGTCATTCATCATGAAATCAATTTAAGACTTAAGCCACAGGAAGTGAAAATAAAGTAAAAATATAAATGAAAATTCTTTAAAAAAGCTTAATTTGATGTAAAAGTGTTGAGTGATTGCAGTGCGGAAACACTGAAATCACTGAATGCCTCATTTTCACTCAGACACCATGAAACCCAGAAGGAAAATGTGGAGTGAAACTAAGTTGAATGAGATTTTTGTGGGGTATAAAATAATAATAATAAGCAAACAAGAGTTTCCTGATTCTTCGGTGTTTATATTTAGTTCCGTTTGGATTCTTTTATAATTATCAGCAATGGAGAAACATTTTCATCTTCTGAAATTGGACCTGGACATTTCTTCCTCTCACAGCAGGAAGTGAAGCTCAGTGAATGAAGCAGCTCCTAATGCGAAGGCAAATTAAATTCATTAGAAGGAAGAAGCTGCTGTTTTAAAGTGGGGACAAAGCAGCTTCAGTGAAGCGCAACACATTCACTGACCCAAAGTGTCTTACTGAGCGATTTCTCTGAGCTCCTCGCTGGTTTATACTGAAGGGGGAGCCAGAAACCAGGAGAGGAAGCCGAAGTCGTCTCACCACATGTTGAGAGTAAATAACAATGCAGTGAAACACAAGAAAATACAAATGAAAGTGATGTCAAAGAAGGGAAAACGTGACAAGAAGAGATTAAATACACAGCTAGGTCCAGAGGTGTGAAATTACATTAAAAGGAAGTAATCAGAAAAATTTAGGAAGTTGTGAAATAAGAAAAATAAAGAAGTGTAAAATAAAGCCGACAGATTGACAAATCTGCACTATTTATGGGTCAGCAATGACTCTGAAGCCGATTAGCAGCACTAACTACATTACCTCAGTTGTTCAGGAGGTCCGATTTCCTGAGTTGTATCCTTCCATCGAAGCAGGGTTCAGATATTTGATCTGCCCATCAGAGGCTTGTTCGGTTGAATCAGCTTGCAGACATTGTTTGGCTGTTATAGATCTGGCTGTGCCTTGTTTCCAGCAGAACAATGCTTATTAAGCAGCATTGTGTTTGCAGGGAAACCTGGCCTCAGAAGGGGCGTTCTCAGAGTCGAATCGTGACTCGACTGAATGTTTCTAATGAGTCAGCACTCTGAAACACTTGGATCGGATTTATCCCCCAAAAAAAACACAAAATTCAAAATCAGGAGGCTGTGTATACTTTCTAAGCATCTACTCAGGAGAGAAGGATGGATGGATGAGCTCATGTTTCACAATAATTACCCATCTTTTGATCGTTTTTTTGGTTTTACTTGGTTTTGGTTGACAGTAACTTGTCCATATGTCCTGTTGTGGCTCTACTTCCTGTTCCTTTCTCTGCGTTGTGATTATAAGCCTCACCCTCAACAGTTTGATTTGTGTTTGTTTTTAGACATCAGCTGTGTGTGTGTATACTTTGTCCTTTCATTTTGTCATTGTCAGAGCATCTGCTTGTCTCTACTATTTCTTGTTTTTTGGATCAGTCAGGAATGTCAACTTTAGCTGCCTTTGTGTCCTCTGTTTGGGTCCTCTCTTCAGCTTGATGTGACAGTTTTACTGAAAGCAAATCTATTTTAAATAGGCAATATTTTCCATTTTAGCCTTTTTTTTAAGGTAAAATCTGTCAAAAATAGGCAGTCTGGAGAGGATTGGCTGCAAATATTTATTAAAACTGGGATGTCTGCATTTAGCATATTGCTATATTGTGTTTGTGTCCCAGTTTGAAGATCTAGACCTTACAAGCAGACCAATGCCACCCACATCATAACAACTTTTAAAATAGCTGAAGCAAAGCAAGAAGTGAGGTGATCGTGTGATTTATTATCATGTCATTACAGGACTTTTATTTTGCATCTAAAATTTGTGGAGCATTTAAGATGCCTGCCTGCTTGTTTGGGAGTACCAGTGGATTTGTACCTGTTGCAGTTTGGTTGTAAGAAAGTAACCTGTTCATCACCCACAGTCTGCCAAGCAAAGCCCACAAACCACTATGAATTAACACACGTCTAGAGTGTTCCACTTTCATTTCCTTGTTCAGACTGCTCGAACACAACCAGTCCTCCAACACTGTCTTAAACATGCACACAGCTCTTACTAGCTTTCTCTCACCGTCAAGTCCCAGGGGAATTTTTTTGTTGAGTTTTGCTTCCTGTTTTGATACTTGCTAATATTCATATTTTCATGCTCTCACATATTCCTTCCTCCTTCTGCGGTGGCTTTGTGTTACTTTATGTTTTGTCTTCAGTGTGTGCGGTGTCTTAACATCTGTTTCTCTGATTGTTCCCACTTATGTCTCCTTCTACAATCAGCCTCCTGTCTCCTCCTACCTGTGACCTGGAAAGCTGTCACTATACAAAATGTAAAATGAGATTGGAAGGCCACTTCTGTTTCAGTGCCACACTGCAGAAAATCCATAGATAAATGTAGAAAATAGAATAGAATGTATAAACAATAAAATAAATAGATATATATACATATACATATAAACGTGATGCACAGTGGGTGAGTATTGCTCTTTGGTGAATAAATATTGAGTGATAGATATACAGTTCCGTATGATTTAAATATTGCACAGAGCACGTGCTGTGCTGAAGGATGTCTCGATTCCTGACTCGATTATTGCAGTTCTTTATGATGCTGGACTGAGCAAAACATTAATATCACGATTGCAGTTGGTTCAAAATGTTGATCCCAGGCTCCTGACAGGTACACGGAAGCGGGATCATGTTTCGCCCATTGTTGCACTGGCTTCCTGTAAAGTACAGGATCAATTGTAAAATATTGTTGCTCACACATAAGTGCTTGCATGGGCTCGCTCCAGATTATCTAAAGGCTCTTTTACAATCCTCTATCTCTTGCAGCTCACTGAGATCCACTGATCAGCAGTTTCTAGTAATTCCGAATTCCTGATTGGCTTCCGCAGGCGACCGGGCACCCGCAGTCACTCTGGACTCATTATTAGGTTGTTTTCCTTATTCATTCCTTATTTGAAACCCAACTGAAAACATACTTATTAGATTTTTTTCAGCTTCTGATTACTTTCACTTTCATTTTCCCTCAGTACGTCTCTATTATTTTGCTTTTCATTATCATTTTCATATTACTCTGTTTTTTTGTTGTTGTACTTTTTTTTAATATCAATGCTTCTTTGATCATTTTACTTGCTGTGCAGCACTTTGATGTCCAAGTTTAAATGTGCTTTATAAATACATTGACTGTCTTCAGTTACCTTGGTGTCTGTTTCTGTGTCTCTGTCCTGCAGCGCTTCTCTTGTCTGGCTTCATGTTTAATGTGACTCTTGTCTTTAAGTTCAGTTTCCTTTGATGATGATGATGTCGGTTGCTTTTTCTCTTATTTTCGGACTTCCTCGATTTTTGTACTTCTGTTAATTGCTCGCTTTTAAAGTTTGCCTTTGACCATTAAACTCGTAACTCGACAGACTGTCCTTCGTCGTTCTGTGATTTATAAGAAGGTATATCCTGACATGCTGTGAATTTAAAGTGGCCTTAAATGGCCTTAAAGTGGCCTATAAACTAGAAGAGCACTGAGTAGCGCGCACACCTCGCCCACCCCAGTATTCCTATGTGCTGATGGTACACTGCAATAGATACCACCCAATGTTGTCATACTCCCTCATAAATCATTTTCAGCATTCTGGATCATTAAACCTATGGACATATCGCTCCCTAATTCTTTTTAGATTCTGTCTTATCCTCATAAGGTTGGGCACAAATATGTGAATATTGTCCCTTTCTCACAATGGTAAAGAATCCTTTTACAAAATCCTCGATCGCCACCAAAACGTAAATATTTGTTCCTTGTACCACCCCAAAAACTCCAGAATCTGTTCAGTGGGCGAGGTAAAAATGCCATGAGCATGAATTAAACATATCACAAGTTACACCTAGGATCATAAAATACTGCTGTAGACTATGAATAATTTTAGAGTTGTCCTTTATTTGACTTCTTGGCTTCACCTTAAAATAAGACTAAGAATGTCTCACTGCGTCTCTGGAAATGATTAAGGGGTTGACAGGTGGAGTTGAGGATGTACATTTTGTGAAGAAACGGGGTTTGACTCAACATGATGTTTCAACATGAAAATTGATGTGTGTGTGTGTGTGTGTGTGTGTGTGTGTGCAATAAATAGCAGCATTTGCATCATCTGGTAATAAAAGATGGCGCTTAGTTAAATCCTTATAATACATCTGTATTGTACCTTGCTCCTTAAAGGGAAATATCGCACTTCACTTTTGCTGTTCTGCACCTCAAGGCCACCACATCACAGACTACAGTGAACAACAAACCTCGCAAAAGTATGATCTCATAGCAGCAAAGCTGGTTATACATGTAATTCCCAGTTTAGCTTGTGTTTAATGAGCTCAAGCAGCAGCACTATGCCAGAGCTCTCAGGGTCGGTTGTTTAAACCTAATTCTGTTTACTTTAGTCACAATCTAATTTTAGGCCTGTCCTTTATAACTTCCATGCCTCCAGTTTATGACTATGAGTGTGGTAATAACTCCTTAATTTGTTTGTTTGAATAAAGGCACATTCAGTTTGAGCAACATGGAAACACTGTTCTTGGCATTCAGCCCATCAAATCATATTTGCAGCCATAAGTCATCGGATGACGGGCAGCCTTCTTTCGGTCATGAAATACACATTTAGCTGACGTAATGAGGAAGATATGTCGTAAGAGCAGCTCATCTGATCCATTCAGTCCCCCGGATTGTGACCAGCTGGGTGTCTTCTGGCTTTTTCATGTGGGTCTTTGTCATATACGCTGAAACACAGTGGGTGACCAAGGAAATGTCCAAAAATAACAGTGGATGATCAAATAAAGGAAATATCTGGATAAGTGCTCCAAATAATGCGACACACCCATAGTAGTTATGTACATCTGACAAATAAGCCATCAGCTAACGACACAACTGGAAAAACAAACAGACTTTAACAAACATGTCAGGCCCCAGAGTCTGGTTATGATTTTAGGCTCTTGGTGTAGTTTGAGCCGTGTGCGCTGCTCTGCTTGTTATTTTGGTCTCGGCTTCGACCTTTTTGTTATTTTAGTGATGAGTATCAGTTTTGTGATATTTTGGGATTTTATTCCCAATTTTACTATTATTGTCCTAGTCCCCATCGGTCTTGTCTCTATGTCTGTGCCTTTGTCTTCCTGGTTTGTTTTGGTAATTGCCCTCCTTCGTTCATCTGTTTGTATGTCCCATCTTTGTCTTCACTCTGATTCTTTTAATTGTGGGCGTGGATCATTTTCCGCTTTTGACGTGACACATCTCAGAAACTCGATATGAGACTCTAAAATGATTTTGTGCCAGTGACCACTGGCACAAACACTGACGTCTCCTGATGTGTTTTTTCTGGATGGCTGATGCAGGGATATCGTTTATCTTGTAGGCCTAATTGGAAGTTATCATCACCCTCATTCTCTTGACAAGAAGCCAGTTTTTCCATGGACTTCTGGATTACTGCAGAAAACAGAGTTTATGATACTTAAACATCTTTTCAGCGGGATAATCTCCACAAATAGATGATGCTTTGAAATGGCAAGAAGCAAAATGCTAATTTCAGACTGTAAATGAAATACACAATGGTGAAAATAACAAATAATAATTTTATTCATATAGCGTCAAATCACAACAGTTACCTCAAAGCAATTTATATTGTAAGCTAAAGCCCTTCAATAATAGAGAGAAAGTTAGTGATAAGATAGTGAGATCTGTTATGATATATGGTTTGGAGACAGTGGCACTGACAAAAAGACAGGAATCCGTGCTGGAGGTGCAAAGATGCTAAGAAACGTCTTTAGCTCTTGGGAGGGACAGGATTAGAAAGCAGTACATCAAAGGGACAGCTCGTGTGCGGAGAAAGTGAAGTGGGTATACTGGACAGTGTTGAATGTGGAGCTTTTAGGCAGAAGAAAAAGATCACAGAGAAGATTCATGGATGTAGTGAGATGTAGAGGACATGTAGAGGCGCAACTGAGGAGGATGCGGATAGAGTGAGATGAAGGAAGATAATCTACTGTGGCAACCCCCAAAGGGAGCAGCCAAAAGAAATCAAATGATAATCTTTAAGTCTATGATAAAAGTTTGGGTTGCTTCCAAAATGAAATACCTATTATATTGTTTAGATTATAAAAAGAAAGAAAGAATGAGACAAAGTCATGCCATTTAAAGATTACTCAGGAACCACTATTGTGAACATGTCTTACATCTCATCATTTGGAAAGTAAAGTTGTTGATGGAGAATCAAGCTCACCAAATAAATCATCAAAAGATCAAAATAAATCAGCAAAACCACAAAGGAAACATTTTGTTTTCCGCTTGTGCGTGTGGAGCACAAAAACACGTCATCAGAGTTAATGAAGGTCTGGATGAGCTGCAGAGGATTTTCACATTTCAAACTTTGCCCCAGCAATCTGAGGCAGAGGAATGGCTGCAGCTTGTGTAAACCACCGGCCTACCACAGGGAACCAGAAGTGAAAGAAGTGCTAACTCATGTCCGGGTTTTACAGTGATACCCCATATCACTTTTTTGATCCCTCATTGCTGCTGCTGTTTGTCTGTGTATGTGTGCACCCCTCTTAGAGGCTTCACCTGTGGTTAGCCACAGAGGTGAACAGACTAGTCCTGCTAAAATGGCTCCACTGTTTGCACACGAGCCTCTCAGGTGAGCAAACACAAAGAGAAAGGCATTGTGGAGGAAGAAACCATCAGAGGCTGCAATCAAAAGTTAAATACGCGCTGCCTTATCTGATGGCTGTTCATACTGCAAGAACGTGTTTGTCAGCCAAGGAGAGAATCTGCACTGAAAGGTCACATTGCACATGCTATATACACCGTCACTTTATATAGCCAAATCCCCCTGGCAAAGAGGGAATAACAGCATGTGATTGGCTGCCAAAAATAAAAAAAAACAGGAAGAGGCCCAATGTGATGCTTTGAATAACATTTAGCTGACAAAAAAAGGTATAGCTGTCAGAAAACAAGCCGTTCCTGTCACTTCAAATCTTGCACGCAAAAATGAGGAAGCACAGCAACACGAATGGCCTTTTATATCACATCACTGTGCATTGTATACATCAAAGAACACGTTATTGGATTCAACTTCAAACGTCATCTCAAAAATCATCTGCCAGACAGCCATCCTCAGTGCAGCTGTGCTACTTTTCCTTTCTCGCTGCAGCACCTTTTCTTCCTGAGACGGTCCAAAGTTATGAGATGCTCGAGATCTGCGAATATAAACTCATAACAGATCACCGTCTGCAGCATTAACCATGAAAATCTGACATCTTAAGAGTCGTAAAGGAGAAAAAGGTGGAGGTTGTTTATTTTTAAGCTCCAGAAAACCTCAGAAATGCTTCAGTTTCTAACAAATACAGAGAACCTTAGAAAATAAAGATTTCCAGAAATATTTAAAATTAACCCGTCTTTTAACATGAAATATGTTTCCTTATTAGTTATAACACTGTTAACATAGTTTCCATGTGTCTGTTACAGTTTCCCAGCAGCATGAGAATAAAGTTGGCATTGCTGGATGGATGTGAATAAGTTGCACACTGTAAGTATACAGGATTACAATTAAAACTGCTGCTACTATTTGCAAATTGCACTGGAGGCATCTAAAGAGTCCAATGGCCACAGTGAGCACAGTTCATATCACGATTTTTCCTGCTAGAGCCAAAATGGTGAAACTGTTTAGTTGATTGCCAAATCTTCTTTGCCAAAGCCACTGCCTCTTGTTTGGTGTTGTTTATTGGATTGGATGATTAAAGTCTGAAGAACCAATACATACTGGCAATTTAATCATTCTTTTAACCAACAGGGGCCTCAGTAGCATGTGAAATAACCACACCCAGCCACAACAGCCTCGCACTTCCTTCTCATGCTGGTCACCAGCTTGATCGTGGCATCCCATTCTTCAACCAGCATTTGTTGCATCCTTTCCACTCCCAGATTCTGGAGGCAGTCTCTGATGAACCCCCCTGTGTGGGGGCGAGTGTTGCCGTCTTGGAGGATAGAGTCCAGTCCCAGACTCTGGAGATATGGGATTGTCACTGGTTGCAGAATCTCATCTCCATATCTCTCTGCACTGAGATCGCCTCCATTGACGACAAAGCCGGACTGTGCTTTTAGGTAACAGCAGCTCAAAACAAGTTTTTTATGGATGCAACCCACAAACCCAAAAAACATTTTCCATACAAATGTGACACCATGTAAGGGGAAATACGCAGACTTTCCAACACTACATGATTTATTGCTTTGTTACAACAAAGAAATAATCGACCAAAATATATATTTTTTGATTTTTTGTACTTTTTTTGTAAACATATATGTTCAATACAGTACTGTTGTGAAGGAAGGAAAAGGAGGAGGAGATGAGATCATGGAGACAGACATTGAAAGAGCAGACGAGGACAACAAGAAGACACATAGATGTCTGAGAGGGCACTTGTACTAAAAATAGAATTATGAAAAACATCCTGAAAAAGCTCTGGCTGCTTCATTTTCCAGTTAATATCACATACTTTAAAGCTGAACTTATATTGCAATAGTTATTTTCCATTTTCCAGTGTGGTATAGTGCTCTAATGATTTTAAACTACTCTGTAAAAATGTCTAATGACTCAAGAAACAAAGATGACTCTAGAATATAAAACATTTTTTGTTAACACAGTAAA
>VOQJ01038366.1:14836-27022 GCA_015052665.1 Apistogramma diplotaenia | reverse complement strand
AACAATGTGGTTTCCAAAGAGCTAATAGCCAAAAACTTGGCAAGTTGTGTAGTGTGTCCTTAAAGTTTTTTCAGAAAACTGAACAAATGTAGGGCAACAGAAAAAGTTGCAAAATGAGTTGCATGGATGTAATGAATGGAGTTACAGTTTAGAGTGATGTTTCTAAACTGGAATAAATGGCAGCCAACATCCAAACAAGAGCTTTGAATGTCCTTCAAGAAGGCTGGAGAACCATTCCTGAAGACTGCTGAAGGAAATGACCAGAAAGCTGCCTCAGAGAGTTCAGGCTGTGCCAAAGAGTAAAGGTGGTCATATCAAATATTAACTTTTAAGCTTGTTAGATTACAAACTCTATTTTTCCCTTGTATAGTTATATAACATGTATGTTTGCGTGCGTTTCAATAAATTGCTGCACCTGTTTCCCATTTTCCAAGGAAAATACAAAGTGATGAGGGGCGTCTCAAGACTTTTGCACAGCACTATACACCATAACCAGAAAAATAAATCAACACATAAAAACATGATCATTTTGAGGTAGTGTAACCTTATCTTGTTTTAGAATTAGATCTCATTTTATAAAGCTTGAAATGAGACTGGAGGAATTAGAGAGAAATCAGCCATTTTTAAGTACTTGCTGTTAATTACATATGAAAATGACTTGATCACATCGCTTTAACAAATGCATCGAGAATGGCTATTCTTAGCATTCTTCTGCTTAGAATGGGGCTGCCTGGGTCCTGTTTTTTTAAAGGTTAAACAGCTAAATGTTTCTCGGTTCAGGGTTTCAGGATGACAGGATCATAGCTGACTCGTCCTCAGATGAGGACTTGGCCGGGCAATAGCTGATCTAGTGGGCACCGTTTTGCCATCCAGATGGCTGTGTCACAGTAATTCTCCTTAGAAGTGCTCACCACTAATCCCTGACAGAATCTGCACCGGGATGATCCCATGTCTGCATGTGAAACCAAACAGCTAGCCTACAGTGGCTCCATGGCTGTTAAAACACTGAGATTCTGATCATGTCGATTTTTTTTGAGCATGTGGACATTGTAGCACACGTTGTAGGTTTACTGGGAGGACACAGCTATCCACCCTGTGAGCCTTTCTCATCAGCAGAAGTCAAAGAGTGCTCTGTGGGCTGCTCACCGCGCACTGAGAGGTTTCTATAGGATAAAGCAGGAAGCGCTGTGATAACAGAAGAGAGAGCGCGAGGAGAGAGGGATACAGGCACCATAGATTGAGTCAGGCTGATTAGGTGCAGATTCAAATCATAAGATTGTCTTAATCTCAATGTGGGAACTATTTCTGCAACATGGGACCTTTGACAATCAGGTATACTTTTCTAGCTCTTTGTATGCCTTTAGGGCTCTAGAAAACCTCATTGCTATTTATTGCAGTTTTTCTTATTGTGACCTTAATTTTAAAGGTGAGTCATGCAAAATGAAATGTCCAGATCGTCTCTTAATAATAATACTCCAGAGATCAGTTCACCTAGACCCCAGAAACCAGTCTCTTAGTAAACCTGTTACAGGGCCAGTGAGCCCAAAAAGGTTGAAGACTCGAGGCGCAGTTGAAGGTGACTTTAACGGAGTGTAAGTAATTGTCGCGGTTTAATTGCTGTTATTGTCTGTTTCCCCGTTGCTGGTCTGGTCTTTCACTGATGAGCAGACTCGATGAAACTGGATTGTTGTGGTCATTCTTGTCAAAATGTATCAAACTCTAACTGTCACAGCAGCCAGTAAAAATCTGTTTCACGCATGCAACGTAATGGCGTGAGTCTATTACATTTATTACTTGTTTTGATATTTTTTAAAATCCATCCAAGTGCAGCTGTAGCAAACGTAGCTCATACATTAAACATGTAGATGTGATGTGAAATAATGCCTGGGCTTTAAAGCAATTTCTCTCTGTCTCATTGTGCACACTCCTCTGGATTGCTTTGCTACTGGATCAATGCTGCTTTGCTAATGGTGAGTCCACTGAAGCATTCACTCCACCCGCCTCTCAGTTACTTAACTGGGAAATCCAGCCACTATTTCCTGTTGAGTTTTTGTCACACTGTTTTCCTTAGTGACATTTCACTCATTTAGCTTCATCTTTGAGTTATTCAGATCAATCTGCTTTAAATTACAGCTGTCCTTATGCGCTTGTTTACCCATCTTTTTGTAGCTGTCAAATCTGCACGCTGTCTTACTCTATAAGCCAATTACTCAAGCTCTGTTAATCTGGGTGTGGGTTTTAGTGTGCTTCTGTGGTGTGTGTGGCAGCCGTGCTTCATGTTATGCAATGACCACTTTTTGTCCCTCCCAGATCCTGATTTGGGAATAAACTGCTTATGAAAGTGAAATGGGAGCTAAAAACGCTCGAAGTCACTTCTGTAGGATGGGTTAGAATTTCTGAGGATCTATAATTAGGAAATTCTGTGGAGAAAACCCCCCCACAACAACAACAAAAGTAGATTTATTAATAATAAATGCAAGAAATTTATGAATGAAAAACATGGTCTGTATATATAGTTTCCAGCAGAAAAACATCTCATGACCAACAATATTGAACCTGTGTTGCATCTTCTTCTTCTTTTGGCGGCTCCCTGTAGGGGTCGCTGCTGTGGCTCACCTGACACCACCTCTACATATCATCCCCAGCCCTCTGCATGTTCTCCTTCACTACATCCATGAATCTTGTCTGCTGTCTTGGTCCAATATATCCACTTTCCCTCCTCTGCACATGTCCAAACCATCTTAACTTTGTCTCCAAACTGCTCAACCTGACCTGTCACTCCGATGTGCTCATGTTCTTGTCCACTCCCACACTCCCAATGAAAATCGTAACATTTCAGCTCCACCTCCTGTCTTTTTGTTAGTGCCACCATCTCCAAACCATGCATCATATAGCAGATTTCACTACCATCTTGTAGAACTTCCCTTTCACTCTTGCTGCTATCCTTCTGTCACAGTCATCTCCACCCAATCCACCCTGTCAGCACTTTCTTCTTAACCTCTCCTGTACCCTGTCTATTGCTTTGGATGGTTGACCCCCAGGTATTTAAACTCATCTAACCCCTTGCATTTATAGTTTTTCCCCCCAAGTGTTTAAGGGGGTGACTACCCATGTGTGCACCATATGCAGTTCAATCAAAAAGTCGATTTTGCCTGACTTTACACAAGTCTAGACCGTTCCCTGTAATTTTTGGCCATTTTGTAAATAAAATATATTTTCAATTTCAGTAAATTAAACCACACTGAGAAAAAAATCTGAGCCAATTGGCTTTCCAACTGAAAATATTTATTTACATTTTTATTCAATGCTTAAAATGTATTTATTTATACATACTAATAAAATTCGTCAACACTCTTCTTTCAAGTCTGACATAAAAAAAGAAAGCAGCCAAAAACACCCAAATAAATCCTCAAAAAACATCAACATTTGCATCCTCTAGAGGGAGCTGCTCCGTTACATTAGCGCTGCCGTGTCTGCGTTGAACGTCCCTCCAACGCTAAAGGACAACATGTGCGACCAATCGCATATCGAGATCTAATACAGTAATCTCTCTGAGCCAATGGGAGTCAGCGGAAAGATGTTTTTCACTGTATGAGGGCGGGCCTTGAGGGATGATGGGCACGTTTTCTTTGAGCTCTGGCCAAATCTTCGGTGTGGACTGTAGTTGAGATTTTTGGAGGCTGAGGTAGTGGGGCGTACGTTATTTTTTGGAGGAGAACAGAGCGCGAGTCCACGCTTGGAAAAGTCTCCCCACACGCATCGTTGGAAATTCACAACAGGTAACGTTTAATTTAACCTCCTTTGAGTCACGTGATTTCTACATCAGCGACTGCAGCTGGTTCATCGCTTTTTGGGGCATTTTGCACGTAGTATATTGGTAACGCACTCAACCTGCGCCGATGTGCACTGTAACCAGAGGTAGTTGATTTAAAGAGGCAAAGCAAACACAACGTTTGTGACTGAAAGGCGTTATTTAGAGCTATAATCATACCTTCGATGTGAGGCGCTTCATGGCGCCTATCTCCTTCCATATTATCTATCCCTGTTATCACCTTAGCTACCTCCATGCCCCGCGGTCCTCTCGCGTGGATGTGTTTTAGGTAGTTAGCGTCAAAGATTTAGTGAAGGAGGTAAAAACGTACGTGGCTTACGCGGGTAAAAAGCCACTTTCTAAATGAATAGACCGAGTTCCCGTACCCGTGGTAGCTATGGGGTTCAGTTAGTTAGGTGAATGCTACCGTTGGTGTAACGGCGGGTTCACGCCACGGTGTCTTTGATTATTCAAACATCCGGCTCTCTTTCTGCGGGACAATGCGTGCAGCTCCTTCCTGCTGCTGTTGCTTTAACAAGTAGTACACGGTGATTCTGCTGTAGCAGCACACTGATTAGAACGAGTGTACATTTAATTTAAGTGGTGTTTATTTCCTCGGTAAGTCGGCTGTGCTGACACTTTTTCCTTTTTTAAAAACTGTTTCCTAAAGAAGTGACATTTATTTCATATGGTTTCATATTCGTGAGCTGTTCTCAAAGCTGTCTGGGAAATGCAGTCCACTTCAAAGATGGGTTTAGAACAGGGGTGTTAAATATAAGGCCCGGTTGCCAGAATCGGCCTGGCAGACACTTCAGGCTGGCCCAGTAGACGGCTTTGGAAAGTGGGAAGGTGGGTATAAAATTTGAACTTTAAACTGTATTTTTCTTAAATAAAGGTTTGACAGTTTTTTTCTACTAATAAAGACCTCACCCTTGGCCAGTCATACAACATCAAAGTAATAAGTATTTAAATGACAAAATAGTTGCTGTGATGATAAAATAAATTTGACAGTGGTGACTAGGACATTTAAGGGGCAGCACCATGTGCAGTAGTATCTGCCCTTAGCAAACAGAGAAAAAGGATGTGGTGTGATGTTGTTTACACTTTTATTATCTCATTTTATTACATGTCTACTAGCCTAATTCTGTCTCCATGCAATACTTGTGTGTGATTATTTGTTTCCAAAACAGAACCGTGGTAGCCATGCGTAGTCAGATGGCAAGGACAGATGCAGGCAGACTGGACAGAGCTGAGATTGTCCAGACTTGTAAAATGTTGCTGGCTACTGGCACACATCTGTTCATATCACTGTGTATGGTGCCGCTGTTAGTCTTTAATATCTCCCTTTGATCATCAAAAATACCTGGTGTATCAATGATGTTTGATGTTTAGAAGTACCACAACTGAGAGCTAATATTAGGGCATGTAGTCGCGGGCTTAATCTAATCATATGTCATAGTATGTGTTAAGTACCCATGGCCTTAATCAGCTGAACTCTGCTTGTGCTCAATGCAAAAGGAAGGTAGGTTAGATAGTAATGAAGGACATCAGGACAGAGATAAAGTCATGGACAGTAAATAGCCCCAGGCTGTGTCCCTAATGTGTACACTGGGATCAAAGAACTAACCATTGTTTTTTTTCTGAAAGTTAATCTCATTTCCCAGGCTGCAACAGTTGTCCTTCCATGTAGCTGGTGGGACGCCATCTTTTTTTGTTGATAAAAAGTCTTCAGCATTTAGTGGAAAGATTAAGTTTTAGATTAAAAGAGATTTTGTGGACTTTAGAGTGCAACAGGTCACTTCTGACCCTTCATAAATATTAGTCTGGCCACTTACCACCTTAGATTCTCCATAACTTTGGGCCTGTGTTGTTGTAGCTGTGGTCTTCAAACTAAAAAGATGGTTGTGGTGTCATTGCATTCACAAGCTAACAAGTGATGATATTTTGGGTCCCTCAAACATTTCAAGTCAATTTATGTTAATGGTTTGGCACCCACCAAAGAGATTTTGACCTTCCGCAGAAGGATATTTACCAGAATGGAGATGTAAAGAAGTAAAGTGGGTTTTAGTTTAATGAAACTGAAAATATATTCTTGTTTATCAGAATGCTCTAAAAACCAGGAAAGAGTCTTTTCCTTAACTACTGTATATGCAGACCAATTCTGTGATTATGTGCCAGTTATGCCTCAGAGGCATGAGAAACCCTGATGTAGGGTATAAACTTGGCCTAATTTTGTAGAGGTAGTCATGGCCCTTTTTTTATTTTCCCCCATAATAAAAAAAAAATCCCTATTTGTTCTGCAGCTGGTCTTTGTTCTTCAAGCTCGAGACCTCTACCAGAGGCCTGGGTGTTTGACAGTCTTTTGCAGTAGATCTCTGATGCCATTCCTGGAATCTGCTGGAGCTACTCTCCCAGTTTGGGGGTCACTGCCCTAAGTGTTATTATTACCATGGGGACCATTGTTACTTTCACCTTCCACATCCTCTCTTGCTCTTTTCTCAGCCTTTGGTATTTCTCGAGCTTCTTGTGTTTCTTCTTCCTGATGTTGCTGTTCCTTGGTATTGCTGCATCTGTCACTACTTTGCTTGTCCACTACTACTATGTCCAGTTGGTTGTTCATGTGATTGGAAGTCCCACAGGACTTCATTCTCAACCACCCTTTGGGGGCGTATCCCATTTTGACCTTGGGACTTCCAGGTCATACTTGGCACAGATGTTCCTGTATACTATGCCAGCCACTTGATTATGGCGTTCCATGTATGCCCTGCCGGGTAGCATCTTGCACCCTGCTATTATTGTGGCGGATTGTCTCAGGGGCATCTCTGCACAGCCTGCACCTGGTGTCTTACCTTGTGTGGTAGACCCAAGCTTCTATCGATCTTGTGATGCCATGATTAGTGCTGTGTGGTATCCTTCAACCCAGCTTTATCCAGCCATTGGTAGGATTTTTTATATTAGCCACTTCTATCTACTGGTGGTACATGTCATGCCCGTCCTTCCATGATGGTTCCTGTTCTTGCTTCTCCTCTTTCTCGGGTTTCTGTTGCCTGAGGTACTCACTAAGTTCTTCAGTAATATGTATTTGACGTCCTGGTCTTAAGAATGCAGTATCTCTCACGTCTCATAAATGGAGGGATTTCTTTCAAATTTGACACAAATGTTAATTTGGACTCGAGAGTGAACTGATGACGATTTGACACAATGATGCGTAGCTGTGAGTTACGTGCAGAGCAACCAGGAATTCTACTATGTCTGGAATTTCTTTAATTAAAAATAAACCTTGTGTGTGCCTTCTGATGATACCACGCCTAATTTGACGTGGCATAGGTATTAATTTTAATATGATGGGCAGAACGTGGATTTTTTTTCATGCTGTTTCCCCTGCTATTGTGTCTCTGTTTGAAAACGGAGTTCAATCAGTCCTCGTCAACATAGCAACTGTACATTAACATTAGGAGCTTTAGAGTTACTTAGCAGCCAATTGTCTTGTTTTACAAGGTTTCTGTTTTCTTAGAATTAAAAGTGTCTCCAGTTATCAGCCTCATGCTTCAGACAAAAATGCAGCTTCTGTGCTTACATTAAAAATGGGCACCTACAATATAAGCCAACCCAGCTTAAAAACGGCTAAGGACCTAAATTTGCAGGTGTTTGGGTTATTTTGTTGTACAAGCACATGTTGCACACTTGCAGTCAAGTACAACAAACAACTTCAGTATTTAAAGTGTTTGTGATTAGCAGCCACAAAGCCACATTAAAGTGGAAAGGGAACCAATATTAATCCACATTCAGTATCAATATTGGTGCGAACAGGAAGCTGTTTTTTGTTTTGTAAGCTATAAGGGGAAGCTCGGAACAAGCGTGCCTGTTTCTGGGTTGTGTTTTTTCCTGTCAGGCTCCTCACTGTGTGTATAGTTTATCTATAATCATCAGTGCTATGTTCATTGTCAGACTCTCAGGATGTGCAGAACAGTGGCAGCTCTGTCAAACCCACTAATGAGAAGCCTTAATTGGGTGTTCTGGTGGGAGAATCTGCTCATTAGATCTAGCTGGAAATTAACTCTGAGCTTGCTGGATTGCAGAGCATAGAAACCTTGCATTGCCTATGGATTTAGTGAATTTTTGATTTTGATAGAGCAAACCATGTCTCAAGCCCGTGAATGATTGTATGGTGGATTCTGTCTCAGTTTATACCCCTAATACCTGTAAATTTAGCTTTAAGCTTTGAAAAACTGATCCACATTAACACCACTCACAGCTAGCCATAAATATCCAGGATATCCATCCCCTACTACTAGCATGCTAGCACCTTTCTCTAATGAACAACCTTACTCTTCACTCAGGTTGGGTGTGCACGAGACTGAGGGGAAATAATCGCTTTATAGTCACTACAGAAAACTAGAGTGGGCCACTGTGTAGGACGGCAGGTTGAAAGAAATGAAGGAACACAGACACGTAGTGAGGAAGTACTGTAGGAGTCAGACACGAGTGAAACTGAGTGAGAGTGCCAGAGAGAGTGAACGTTATTGCTTAACCATTCGGAAGGGCTATGGGAACATCCCTGCATGTGTGTTTTCATCGTGACCC
Source organism: Apistogramma diplotaenia (assembly GCA_015052665.1). Classification (NCBI taxonomy): domain Eukaryota; kingdom Metazoa; phylum Chordata; class Actinopteri; order Cichliformes; family Cichlidae; genus Apistogramma; species Apistogramma diplotaenia. The sequence goes on along the minus strand of VOQJ01038366.1, from coordinate 18,627 downwards.
TGTGGGTTCAACAGGAGCAGAACTCGTCACATCAACTCAGGCACACACAGATAATCCTACTGCCTCGCATCAGTTTGAATGACTAGCACTGTGGTGTTTTCATAAAGTAGTGTATATTGGGGGGGGGGGGGGGGGGGGAGTAATTTCTCCTGCAAAAATCCAGGTGACTGCAATTTTCTTGCCCAATTCCAGAAGGCAGATACTGCTTTAACCGCAAAGCACACTCTGAGGCTTTCATCTCCTTCGTGAGTGCGGTGACACTGGGTCAGACACAGCAGTTATTAAGGTGAACACATTGTACATTGCTGCAGTCAGCCTAAACAGGCACGTATTAGCCTCTGTAGTTTTCACAGCCAGCGGGCACCACAGGACTCCGATTCACACAGAGAAGATCAGAGAGGCACGGATGAATGGAAACTGTAATGCAGTGTTCAGCCTATTACCCCTACAGAGACGGTGAAGGGGAGCAAGGTGGGGAGAGTGAAAGAGGGACAGAGATATAAAGGGCGTGTTTGAAGGAGAGGACAAGGTGGAACGGGGGGGGGGGGGGGGGGTTTGTTTTTTGGGGGTAAGGGGTTCACCCGCGGGAATGACAAAAACAGTTAATGTGTCGTCAAGTTTCACAGTATTTGAATTGTAAAGAATAGTAAAGTTACACAGGTAAATATACATTCAATTCAATTTTCTTTATATAGTGCCTAATTATATTAATTTTTTTCTCCTAAATGCATCTCTTGTAGTAGAATAAGACTTCCTTGTGTTGAAGGGCAGCATTTTACATCAGAGAAGAAGAAAGGGCAGACTGCCTTCCCCCGGCAAATGTCAGGCTCTGAAAGAAATGACAGAATAAAAACAGAAGGAGAGTGTGGGCCTGTAGATTTGGCCTGCAGCCAGACATGGTTAAAAAGAGATTAATCAACAGAGGGTCACATTCTCACAGAGAGACCAGACCAGAGGCAGCGCCTTCATCTTTGGAAAGCCACAACTTAGGGCGCAGCGCAAGAAAGTCTTGGCACTGAGAGTATCAGCTTGATGATATGATATTTTGGTCTTGATACTGATATCATATCTTGCGGCATAGCCTCGGCATTGTGCCCTCAAATTTGGACAGTCAAGACAAACAAGAAACTTGGCAAAGCTTATTTTTGTGCATTTGATCAGCAAATTGAATTTTCTCAGGGATCACATCCATCATCTGTAGTTAGGTGCTCTAAAAATCTTTGACAAAAAGAGTATAAAAGATAGGCAGAGTAGCAAAATGCATGATAATCTTGGGCTGGAGAATTAAAGAGTAATTTGAATTAAATCAGTTGTTGGTTCTCTATTTATTCCAAGAAAGCTGAGTGGGAGTGCAGCCCTGCTAACTTGTTCTCATTAGCGGCCAGAGAGATGCTCTGGAGTTTGTAAAACATTTTGGAAAGAGTGTAATGAACCCAGTGAACGTGTAGCAGAGAGTAGGGTCAGTGACCTTTCTCATTAGCCAGAAATATTTGTGACAGGGAGAGGTAGCGAGGAGCTGTCAAACTGGCAATGGAGAAAAGTCAGACATACCCGCCAGTGCAGAGGACTGTATGGCAAGCTAGTTTAATTGAAAACACCTGCAGTTAACACCCAACACCTACTTTTTCTGCTTTCTTTGTGCAACTTCATCAGCCACTACCGGTCACCCATATTATATGGGCTTCGCTGCTGTAGCATTGCTATATCAAAAAGCTGCTGAAGGAACGAAGTAGGACATTTTCACCCCACCAGACAACCCCTCAGCAGTGAATCAGCAAGCTGCAGTACATATGTGATATTTGCCATTTATGCAAAAGTCTTGTTTTACTTGTCAGCCTTGACTCTAGTTGTCTCCACCCCTCCCAGTCTAGGGGAGACTTCTTCAAAAGCTGACCAGAGACATGATGCATTCATATGGTGTTAATGTAGGATTTGCTTTGGTGTACGTGTGAGTAGCTCGTTGGCTATGCAAACGTAAGGACTGTGGGTATCCAGCCATGTGTGGTGGAATGCTGATAGATTGAAAAGTTTGTTTGAACAGGGCAGAGTGACAGCTGAGTTCACAAGACAGACGGATTGGGGAAGGGGGGGTTGCACAGACAGTGGTTGCAGTCTTCATTGTTTTTAGCATTTGGATTTATTCCTTTGAGTTCATTAAGTATTTTGACTTCTGTGTTCTCTGTGCCAGGGGCTAAGCAATCACGTAAAAAAAAAAAAACTGACCTCATACGTCATCAAAAGTGACCCAAAAGATCTCGACCACTTCTGGTGTGGCTGTAGTACAGGCCGTAAACCCCTGCAAACTACATGCTAAGCTGCATGCTCCACAATCAAGTTGCTTTGCTATTGTACAGTCGGAGGAAGTGAAGCCCGATTGTCGATCTTCTATACAGTTGATGGAGCTGAGATAAAGGACAGACAACAGTGCAAACACAAGTTTAGTGTTTAGAGTGGTGGTTGTTACACATACTGTATGTTTGACAATACCTGCTGATGATGGTGTACACCAGAGGGTCTGCAAAGGGATCTCAACAGGAGGTCGTCTTTGACACGTAGCCTGTCTGATGCTGGTTTATCATACTCTGCCAAAGCATTGCTTTGAGGGAAACAAGAGGTTTGTATGACACAACTCAGATACGATGAATGTACGGATGTTTTGCTCTGTCATTTCCTGGTTTTTATTTGTAATGGATTTCTGATGAAAGGGGCTTGAGGAAGGCAGGTACTCGGGGAGACACGTAGCTAAAAATGGAAATTGAAGATAAAGATGGAGGGATGGAGGATCAGTTGGAGGGGAAATAGAAGCGGGGGTTAATTCCCGTTTCCTGGTTAGAAGTCGCAGGTCAGTGGTCTGGGATTTAGCTGAACATGGCTAAATATTCTGTGCGGTTATGTCATTTGCTTGCACGATAAGAGCTGGTCACAATGATGTGAATGCGTCCACACTTTAAAGGCAACATGTCCCTGCAGTAATTGAGAAAATGGAACACTGTTCTGAAATTGAGGACATCTCGCAGTGTTCACTAAAGGGACGTCTAATTTTAGACTTCAGGGTTAAGGTTAGTAGTTGTAAAATGAATGGCAGCGAGCTGAGATCTTGCTGATGTGCGCTCATGTTGCAGTGGTCTGGATGTTCACTGTTGCATGAATGGAGAGCAGGCTGATTACTCCTGACGAGGACTGCTGATTACTTTAGTTGTCATTCCTTATTGAAGAGAATAGTCTAAGTGATCAGAAAATAATTTCTCATGAGACTTCCAGGAATTTCTTTAAATTCTTATTTTGTCTGACCAGCACAATTAAGCTTTGCTATTATTAGTGTGTGAAGATAAAACAGAAAAACAGACCTAGATAGACATGCCATGTTTTGACAGTTTTCTGACTGCAAGGCTTTTAGAATTTTATTTTTTTTTCCTAATCAATACTTGATGAGCCATTCATCCACTTAAAGCTCTTTGTCAGAGGAATCGGATGTATTTCACTCCATCTGAATCGGCTTGCCACACAAGGTGACAGTAACAAAGAGGCTTGATGACTATGAAGTCATTTGTTTTGCCAAAGCACCTGTTGTCACCACCCTCTAGGGGATATACATTGCCATAGCAACACCACACCCACTGCTAGATGAGCTGCGCAGTTTCACCATGGGTTTCGGTGTCTTCATCTTTCACTCGTTCTTTATCACCTTCCAGCTAATGCCTATTTTCTTCATCTCTGCTTTTCCAGCCCCCTCGACAAAAAAAAAAAAAATCCCACTCAATAAATTTTTTCGCCTCTCTTTTTCACTTCTT